>JAQGAZ010002513.1:0-17301 GCA_034692225.1 Polydesmus complanatus
ACGCCGGAGATGACGACATAAGAAGTGGAGTTAAGCAAAAAGAGGATAAGAAATGGTGTTGCGCTATCTCTCTATTACGCGTTAGAGATTTGATTGCTAACGATTTATCCAGTGTTTCCGAGAATAATTACTAACAGATTTAGTGACAAAAGTGTTTGTGCGGATAACGTTTAGGCACTATACTACTTTTAAAAATTATATACGACTACATGATTTAGAATTATACCGTATTACATATTAGTATTAACACTTATTTTTGATTGAAATAAATATTTTTTAAAAATGTTGAAACGCACATTTTTCTAAAAAAAAATAAATAAAAATAAAATTTTTTATCTGCTGTTGAACGTTGACTTTTTATTATAATAACAATATCGAAAACAATTTTATCAATTTAAATTTAGATCGCGTTACATTTATTTGTTTAAAAAAAATACTTCCTCTTATCTCGACCATATTATTTATTGTGTCAAATCTTATCATTCCTATCACGTCGCTATAGGCTAGCTATAAAATGACTTCCGATTGAAATTTGATTGATTTGTGTAACAAAATCGTCAAACTGATAGGTCGACTTGTAGTTCTGAAGATAATTTTTTTTTTCAAATTATAACTGTAAATTATTTTCCAAAAATAATTTAACATTTTAATGTTGTTTCTTTTTTAAAAAAAGGATAAGCCTAGTTGTCTTTTAAACCTACTACCATAAATAATATCCATCACAACGTAATTACACTCAAGTGGGCTACAATCAAGCTTTAAAGGTGAGGTTATCTTAATCTATAGAGATTATAAAAATGAGTCACGAATTATTAAAAAAAATATATTTAATAGCGAAAAAGATACAGAGAAAATGGTTTACGTATCAACGAGAGACACAGAAAATTAGACACCGTTTATCAGGAATTATGGACAACAAAATGAAACCATATGCTGTAATAATATCAGAGGAAATGTTCAAGAGGATCAGCGTACCAAAGAGTGGAAGTGGCTTGTGGTGGGCTGTGACCTTGGCTTATCTACTGCCAGTGAAATGCAACGCAAGTTTGTTTAAAATAAGATTTACAAAGTTATTTAGTATACAATATGAAATTGACATAAAATACGTCCGAGAATTAATGCTAAATCACTCGTATTATGAAGATAAGTTTTTAATCGATTTGGTGGAAAATGTTTTCCGAAACCAAGTGAAAACTGAGATGATGAAATTAGAAGTAGAAGTGTATCAGAGTTTAACGTTATACGACGTTATGCACATGAATTACGCTTTTCTCACCGATGGAACATTCGCCGAGCTCTTTTTATCGGCTTTTCCATCTCAAATTCATGCAGTAGACATAAATAAATTAAAACCGAAACAATTAAATGAGGACAGCATCAATTTATTAATGAAAGAATTAGATAAGGTTGTAGATCAAAATAAGATTCAAAAATTTAAGTTTGATTCTTACTTGAGTGTAATAAGGAGATGCAAATCTTGGGCTAAGCAATTAGAAATTGAGGCTATTCAAAATATTTTACATTGTCAAATATTCATATTTAGCCAAAAGAACACATTTTTTAGCATTAAAAATAATTGCATAAATATTTGTTTATTTAATGCTAATGAAGTGCATTATGAATTCGGATTCGTAAAACCTAAAACTGTTATTGCAGCCATTACAAAGCTAAATTATAAATTAGCTGTTACTTTGGCTAAAATAGGAATTAGTGATGTTAATTTCCGATACAATAATAACTGGACACTTTTGCATTTTGCAATTTTAATTAACGATTACCAAAGCATAGTTAAGCATTTGATTTGGCAAAAAGCAGATATAAACTTAAAAACTAAAAAACGTAACACCCCACTGCAAATGGCAGAATTTTTTAAACTGAAAAAAGCAATTGCATCGCTTCAAAGTGTAACGAGCAAAAATACACTCGTAATAGCCACCCTACCTAACAAACAAGAAAATATAGAATTAAACAATGAGGATCAAATATCAGTAAATAAAAACAATAATTCAAAAACAAATTATTTACTATTTTCAATTTCCAGTAACAATATAAAGCCATTGTTAAATTTCCCAACACAAAATATAATCCAGCAAACACCACTTCCTGCAACTATTTTGGCCAATGCTTTTAATTTTGTACTAGAATTAATAACAAAAAAAGAAAACTGTGATATAAATGCATTTAATATTAGGTTAAGAGACAATGATAATAATATTAAAGAGTTTTCTAATTGGAGTCCCTTGCATTATGCGGTAGAGAAAGGAGTTTTAAAGTTGGTTATATTGTTTTGCGAAAATGGTAAAACCGAAATAGATGTTAAGGATCACGATGGTGCCACTCCTTTACTTAGAGCTGTCAAAACTGGTCATTTTGAAGTGCTTAAATACTTATTAAGAAAAGGTGCGGATATAAATACAAAAGACAATGCATTAGTTAGCGCATGGTCTTATGCGGTTACTAATAGTTACCATCATATTGCTCACTACTTAATTGAAAATGGAGCTGAAATTAATACTTTAAATAAGGATAGAATGACTCCGGTTTATCAAGCTGTCCAGTGCGGTCAATGGAATGTGGTCAAGTGTTTGGTTGAGCATAAGGCTGATGTGAATATGCCAGATAGTAGTCATATGACTCCATTGCATGGTCTTATAAAAAAGGGTGAATGGGATATGGTTAAGCTATTACTAGAGAATGGTGATCTTCTGAATGGGCTATCAGAAAAGCACAAGAACAATATATACCAAAAGTGTATATTAAAGTCGAGTCAAAATCTTTCTCGTGCAATTTCTTTGGGTAACGTCGAATTACTTGAAAAATTAATTTCAAATACAGTAGCAAAACAAAGTCAGATAAAGCTTTGTTTGAGGCTTATTATAAACTTAAACTATTAAATGTGCCCTTAACACTGGATATGTGTATGTTTATAGAAAACAAACTAATACACAATAATTATTTTTATGAAAACCAACCGTCAGGAATCGAAACAAAAGTAGATTTTAATGCAGAAAATATCAAAAAGAGGATAGATTTAACTGTGAAATGCATAGATGCTTTAGAAGATAGTTTAATGGACAATAACAATGAAGTTGATGATATTTTTATCTTCAATGGTAAATGTATTGCTAAAAATATGCAAGTTTTAAAAAAGCAATTGCGTTGGACATACGAGGTTTTACCTTGGGAGGAAATGCAATTCTATTTAGTCACTTTTCTTATTAGTTTTATAGAACCCAATCAAGTTGTTGATGTTACATACTTAGTCATCCATAAAACAAAATTAATTAAGTATTTATTAATGTTTAAAAGAGAATTACAAAAATTGGATGTAGAAATGTTTTTTAAGGCATGCAATACAATGCATAAAACTCGAAAAGAAGTTATGGTTAACATCATCAATATAAATCCACAGTTTAACGATTTGTACGATGACTTTGAGCACATAAAAGATGTGCATTTATTGAAGCGTATTGAGAGGTAGCCTACATTAAAATAGCTTGCTCAGTGGATTTAAATGCCAACCCTGTGTTAAGTCAGTTGGCCATCGAAAGGGCTTTGCAGGTGATAGGAGAGTGTTTAAAAAACACTTTAGATTCACCTAATCTATCGAACCAAGTGATTGACATGTTGGTTATTTTAGCTCCATATAATTTGCGAAATGTCATCACAGCCTTACGCGATTCTCTATCTCACGTTAAAACTCTATCACAAATTGAGCCGATCAAAAATGAAAATTGCTTTACTGAAGTTCAAAAAGATTTTAACAAATTACAATCGGAAATTATATACATAAGTTTTCGTAAAAAATGCGCGGTGGTTAAGTTGTTTCTTGAGCGATTAATTTCCTGCAAAAACATTAAAGATATTTATATTGATGCTCGTAAAATGCACTACGACAGGATTTGCATAGTAGAAAACCAGAGTAATAATTATTGTTTAAAAGAAATCGCTGAATATTTAAAAAAATTGAAAAACTTGTTACAAAATGCCACAACTTTTCAAATAGATCAGATGCAAGAAATTGAGAATTACATAAAAAAAAAAAACAATGTTGAGGAAATGAAAAAGATGCATGGAGATTATTTATGCAAAATTGATTTGCTGATAGATTTAATTGAAAGAAGGGAAAGTTTAGAGGATATCCAGCGATCAGCGCGGGGTATTTTAAGCGCATTTATATTTGCAAACTATAGAGAAATTAAAAACAATCTTAAACAAATCTTGGGGTGTACGGTGGGTTTAAGAAACAGCCTGTTAGATTTTGCTGAAGCGAAAGAAATAGTACATATAATGATGTATATTATCGAATTTGATGAGGAAAGGATACAAGGCATAGATCAATTTCATCAATTATTTAAGAGCAAAAATTATTATGGTTTTAATTGGAAAAAATTAGACAAGGAAATTTTGCGTTTAATTGATAAAGTATCTGATAGCTATGAAAAACGAAACAAACTGAGAGAGGAATACCAATTAAAAAAAGACATTCATGAGGCAAAAAATAATTTATTAAAATATTTTAATAATGACTTCCCATTAACCGAAAACCAGTTTCGAACTTGTATTGAAACAATTAATTTTAAATTGGCAAAAACAGAAAGCATTTTGTCTTTGTATGGCGAAAATGATATTAAAAAATGTCAACAAATTGTTCGGCGAATAAATCAGCAAACTAAAGATTCGTATGGAAAACTGTTAAAAACCCTTCGGAATAAGTCTACAACAGCTTCGTATTATGAATCTCTAAAATTTATAAAAACTTTCGAGAATTTTAAGATGAATGGAAACTTCAGCAAAGATGAAAACACAATTTTAAAAGAATTTTTATTTAAAAACTTTAAAACTTTCAACAATATTTTAGTTAATGTAAAAAACGATTCTGAAATATTAATTTTACTTCGAATGAAAGATGATTTTCGAGCTGCTATTGAAATGCTAATGCTTAAAATAACCGAAACATTAGGAAATTTGCAGTTGTTTGAAACGAATTCCACGTTTTTAGATGATTTAATACCTACGCTAATAGGGAAGAACTTGAGGAACTACTTAGCTCACGGTGATTTATTGATTGATTTACTATCAATTGATCACTTAAAATCCATCATTTTCCATTTTCGTTCTATTCAAAACAATTGTTCAGCAATGAACTTAGTTGTTTACGATAGAACTAAAAGTATTGGAAACTCAAAGAACGAAAACATTAAAAATGTAGAAAAGGATTATCGATTAAGTTTGCAATTGCTAACAAAGCAAAAGCAATTAATAAGTGCTGTCAATGCAAATAATACAGATAGTTTTATAAGGTTATTAAATAATGAAATAGAATTAAAATACAGAAATTTAAATGGATGGCCATTGCTATTTTATGCGGCTAAAATTGACAATCTACAAATGTTTAAATATCTTTATAAAAGACAAACAAGTGTTTATTATACAGATAAATTGGGATATTCAATTTGTTACTATTTAGCAAAATTTGGCAGTATAAAAATAGTTAAACATTTAGTAAAGCAAAAAATGATAGATCCTAATGTAACATTACACAAAGGCAAAACTCTTCTGCATATATTCGCTCAATTTGGTAATAATAAAATTACAAATTTTCTACTCAAAAAAGATGTTGATGTAAATGTTATAGATAAATCAGGAAGAACAGCTTTACTTCTTGCATCAATAAATAACCACGTAGATGTAGTTTCAACTTTAATAAAATCTGGAGCTGACATAAATTATACACATTTCCAGTCAGGCGCGTCCCTTTTGCACTACGCAACTATAAAGGGATGCTCTGATGTACTTCAATTGCTAATCAATAACAATTTAGAAGTAGACCCTATTGACTGTTTTTTCCAAACTCCACTGCATTCGGCATGTACATGTGGGCACGAAAAAGCTGTTAAAGTGCTATTAAAAAATAAAGCCAACGTAAACGCAGTGGCAAAAGGCGGTGAAACACCTTTACATTTCGCGGCGCAAGAGGGTAATCAAAGGTCTGTTGCTTTATTATTACAAAACGGCGCCTCCATCAATCTCTTGACCAATGTTAGTCAAACGGCTTTGCACACGGCAGCTATGTCTGGTCACGTTGAAATTGTAAAGATTTTGTTAGAAAAAGGTTTGGAAGTCAACGTCAAAACCGAGGAGGGCAGCACACCGCTGCTTTATGCTTGCGAGTTTAATCAATATGAAGTAGTAAAATGTTTGTTAGTTGACAATAATGCTGATGTAAATGCTACAAGTAAGATTGGCCTCACCCCATTTCACAAAGTTGCAGAGTTAGGTAGCATTGGATTAATAAAATTAATGTTAGAACATGGGGCAAATGTAAATTGCGCTTTAAAGAATAATGGCTCTACGCCTCTGCACTTTGCAGCCCAAAGCAACAGTAAGGAGGTAGTAGAACTGTTGCTGAAAAATGAAGCAGAAATTAATGTTTGCGATAATGATGGACATACACCTTTAGATTCAGCTGTGGTTGGCCATAAGGTGGAAAACGTCAAATTGTTATTAGAAAACAAAGCCTATATCAATAAAGACAAGGATAAGTTCACAACTGCATTTACAGCCATTCAAATTGGCTACGAAGAAGGGTTGAAAGCGCTACTCAGGAAGCATGTCGTTGATTATCAAATGGACGATGGAAAGACTATGTTACATTATGCTACATATCATGACAATAGTAAAATAGTCGAATTATTGTTAAAAAGTAAAGCGGATGTTAATATGTTAGATAGCGATGGCGATAGTGTATTACACACTGCTGTGGGACTTGGGAAAAAAAACGTAGTTGAAACGATGCTAAGAATACAACCCCAGGTTATTAATTTAAAATCAAGAGAAGGTGTCACACCATTACAAGTGGCGGCAATACAAGGCAATCGAGACTTAGTGGAGATTCTGTTAGCTAAGGGAGCTAATATCAATTTATCTTTAAGCGACAATAGGACAGCATTACATTTGGCAGTAGGAAATGGCTATTTGAGTATTGTAAAATGTTTGTTAAACAATGGAGCTGATGCAAATGCTAAAGCTCACCACGAGTTTACACCGCTTCACATGCTAACTATAACGAAATTACATTTTCAATATAAAATATATCCCCTAATTCTTCAAAAAGATAAAAGGATAAATCGTATTGCAATTGCAAAATGTTTACTAAAACACGAAGCGAATGTCAATGCTTTAGATTTGTATGGTAAAAGTCCTTTACATTGGGCTGCTATAAAAGGAATGCAAAAAATGGTACATGTTCTATGCAAAAACCATGCGTTATTAAATATGCAAGATTCTATGAATTGTACAGCACTTGATTATGCTGTTAGTAAGGGTGACATTCGATGCATTATGTACTTGCTAATGTTTGGAGCTGAATGTAATGGCCTCGGTAACATATATTTTACAAAGATTTATTAGCTAATTTAAAATCTAAATTTCTGGTACTGAAGGTATGCATTTAAAGAATACTATTTGACAGTGTAGCATATTGCACAAAATTGACATAACTTTTTAGTAAAAATTATTGTAGCGTAAATCAAGCTAAGATATCAATCAAATGTTAAAATAATAATTATCTGTTCCTCAAATTAAAATAATACCGTATTCAAAAATTAAACTCTTTTAATGAGGTTTTCAATTTTCAACTGATCGTCACACACACACATCCAATACGTTACTTTACAATTTCAGCCTGTAATTGTATCATTTTATAAAGAAACCCAGCAAAGTTGTTTCAGTAAAAAAATAAAATATTTTTTGTTAATTCAAAAATAATAAAATAAAAATAATAAAATAATTATGTTTAATGGTTATTTATTGATTTAAAATGTCATAAATGTTTTAAAATTAAATTAATGTTAACTTATTACACAAACAAATAATTATATTTAATTAAAGGAAAAAGCTTATTCTACCTAATCAACGGTAAAAGCACTTTTTCTGTTGAAATTATGTAAGCCTATATTAAAAATGTAAATTTATGTAAATGTGAAAAGCCTCATGACATGTATTTTAATTTCATTGTCCAACTTGTTATTGTGAAATCTAGAATGTTCTGTCTTTTGTTTGGACTAGTTAAAACTAGATAGCCTATTAGTTAATGCTATACTTGCTATGTATTTCACAATCTATAATTGCATTCCAGAATATCCTCTTATTGTTCTGTTTTGTATAAATGGGGCTGCTTTTCTCCAAATAATCAGAGCAAAACTTGGCACTGAAGAGAGAGGTTCTCTTAAAAAGAAATAAACCTCTATATTCCAACATCCCCCTCCAATGTATGAACAAGTGATTGCAGGGCTGCCAAAAAGAAGTCTACCTCAGAGTGAAATTAAAATTAAATATTATGTTAACTAATCTAGATTAATATTGTACGTATTAATTATAATAATAATAATCGATAACAAACTTTTAATTTAAAAAAAAATTGTTTTTATTGTTAATTAAAATTTGAAAACCGATAAACATTTTATTACTTTGTTAAAACAAACACATTAACAAAATGTTTGTTAAAAAAGAATGTTAATGCAATAATATTTGTTAATTTATTAAATTTATTGATCTGAAATGTACTCATAAACTTGAAAAACTCATTTTTTTTTTTTAATGATAATCAATAAACTTTAATGAAAATAATATAGGCATTCTTGAAGCTTTTTAAGCATTCGAAAAGCAAATTTACTTAACATGTTAAATGAACGAGAGAGAGCTGAGCCGAAAATGAATTCTATTTACGACATTTATAAGTGGAAAGGAACAGTAGATAAATACACCGGAAGTATTTCTCTACCGAAAGTGTACGAGTGTAAAAGCCACTGGGAAGTGCATCACGTTTTCTCCATCCTTTTTTTAATTTCCGGTTTCTGTCAACCGCTGCTGGTGCTCTTCATGGGCATCCCCCTCCCCTATGAGGGCAACCTCACCGACCTCTTGATCCAAGTCATGAAGTGGGTCGTGTCCTGTGGTGGAATTCTCGGGTCTTGTGTAGATTATCCTAACCACCTCGCACGAGCGCAAATTGCTTACCTCGCACAGAACGCGTATAGCTAACCTCGCATCGTATTTACTGTTGCTCATGAGGGCTCTCCAGAGGAGACGTTACAGTATTGATTTATGGTTAGGTTAGGCTTATATTGGCTATAACATAGGTTAAGATTACGTTATTGATTTATGGTTAGGTTAGGCCTATATTGGCTATAACATAGGTTAAGATTACGTTGTATTAATTTTACTTTTCTGGATGGCCGTCATGGGCCACAGCTAGTCGACGAATTGGTTGGGATAATCTAAACAAGACCCGAATTTTCTACTGCTTCACTCTGCACTTCCGGCTGAGTAAGCGCTTACTTATCTATCTCAAACTGCATAAAAACGTAGAAGAACTGATAAAGAACAGTCGGTTGAGCCTCAAATACTTCGCTAACTGTTTCTGGCTCGTCCACACTATAATAGCCTTTTCCTTTTCTTTATCCATAAGGACCTTATCGTTTCTCTACTTGAGTTTCGAAACGAAGAACCGAAAGTTCATTATTTTACAATCCCTCTCGCTTATCTTCACTTTCAACATGAGTCTGTGTCTAAACACTCAACCTCAATCGTTGTACGAGTATATCGTATTCCAACACCCGTTAAGACACGCCTTTCAACAACTTTTATTGAAAATTGAGCAAAATAAAACGGAAGTAGGCTTAAAACCGGAAGCGAAGTACGCAAATTTAAAGAACAGTCGAATGCTGTACTGTTCCTTAAGTAGATTAAGCAAGCTGTTAGATGACTTAGCGTCTTCGCTGATGCTCTATCAGTTTCTGGTGTTTTATATGCGCATCGTTTACTACGCTACTTTCATAACGTTGGACGTAACGTCGGCTAATGTTAACAACTGGATTGGGATTGCGCTAACAGTTTACGTCATCATTTTGGTTCCTCATTTCGCATATGCTACGAGAGTGGAGGTAGGTTAATTTACCATAAACTTGCAAGTGAACAACATAAGTATTAACCTACTGTATATTACGGTGGTTAATGAATTAATGCTGTTTCTCTTAATGCTTTCAGGCTGATAAAGTGCTGCCCTCTGTCTACTCCTCCTTCCACTTCAACAACAAAAAGATGAATGATGAGGTTTTACTTACATTCATTAATAAAGTAATTAATTAATACTAAGTATTTAATTTTTTTAATTAGCTGAACGCGTTTTGTATTCAATCAATGTATTTTCACTGCTCTTTTACTGCTTCCGGATTCTTTCAAATCGACCGGAAGTTAATGCTATCGGTATTGGAATTTGTATTTTTTTTTTTTTGAGAATTAAAATCAATTAATGTTTTTCAGATACCGGTAATTCAATCAGTGATTTCTCAGTGGGTGGTGTTCTATAAAATCCACACCCATTCTCCTCCAGCTTAAATTCACTGGCAGCATGCAATGTGCCTTTAACCCCCAACTGCATAAAAATCTCCAACCGATTTGGGCTTGCAAAAAACTAAAGATTCAAATTGAGTTCTTGGAATTTAAGTTCTAAACGTTTAATTTCATTTTAGTTATTTAATCATCATAAAATATAATTAATATTATCATTTCCCATAATTAAAAAATTTAAATTTTAGAGAATGAGTTAATTAGGCGCAGTTGTAGTTGTAGCAGTAGCCGCTGCAGCAGTTTTCGTCGTACTGGCAGTGTTTACCCTTACTCAGACATCTACATAATAATAATTATTATTATAAACACGCCCAGTAAACCCACGCCCATATATTTCACCAGGTACATGTATACTTACACGCAGACAAGAGGCGTGGTGGGTGTGTCCTGGCACAGGCGAGAGCAGCACTCGGCGTCACTCTGGCACTCCGTTTTCAGCTCCAAACACCTACACACAACTTCATTCAATTAATCGTTCATTCATTAACTAATATTTGAAGGGACGTCACAGGCATTTTCCTTTGATGCACTGGTAGGAGCAGCAGTCGTTGTCCTTGACACACGCCGTATTCAAGACGCAGCTGCAACAAGATTACGTCATGTTTGAATAGTAAGTGTGCACCTGATGTAAGCGCATACAGGTTGAGGCGCACACCGATTATTCGAACAAAGTTTCCTACTTTTAGCGCGCTTCTTGCCATTGCACGAGCGCATACAGAGGAACACCGCTATGCATTGTAGCAATGGTAAACTGCGTTCAAACTGCGTGTGCAAATACGACGTCATCAATTCCTATCATTTGAGGATTGATGACGTAGAAATTATTACTGATTGAACACGGCTTTACAGTATATCGTTACATTGTATAGAAGGGGCGTTCACAAAAAACGTCACTAACTTGCATCGGTTGAAGTTGCATTCTAAATTGCAGCATTCTGCGTCTCCGTCGCAGGTTCCACTGTTCTCAACGCAGCTAATTAATTAATTATTTTACTAATTATTATTCATTAAATTCTTATTGTGATTCGTCTCACGTGCACTTGTTTCCATAACACTGACTAGAGCAACACGAGTAATTAGCGGTACAACGCTCGTTAAAACCTGTGCAGCTGATCAATTAAATATTTTTAAATAATTTTAACATTTTTTTTTTTTAATTTTAGTTACGCAAATGGGTTTAAATGTTGAGGTCCTCGCTTAACTATAAGCAAAAAATAATAATAATAATAATTAAGAAAAAAATCATTTCTAATTAATTTAAAAAAATATTTAAAGTAATGAATTAAAAATATCATTAAGAAATTAATTAGAAAAATATTTATATAAAATATATTTTAAAAAATTAAGTTATAAACTAAAACAGTATAATACCGGTAATTAAAAAAAAAAATTTAAAATTAAAAAAAAAATTATTAAAATTAAAAACAAAAATTATTAAAATTAAAAACAAAAACTAAAAAAAACTATTATAATATAATAATTAATTACCTTTGTTAAATGCAAAAGCTGAAATTTGAGTTAAAAAAATGCAGAAGAAAAGTGCTGGAAATAACTTGATAGACGTCATTTTCAAACTTAGTTAATGTAAAATTGAGTTAATTCCAGTTTTTAAGCTTATTTATATATTACTGCATTGTGCTATAAATTAATTACAATTAGTTTTTCAATTGCTTTTTGATTGTGATTAATTTAGTTTTATTGTTTAAATTATGAATAATTAATTACCGGTAATAATTAATTAAAGTTATGTTTTAATTATGATTAATTAATTGCCGGTAAAAATTAATTAAGGTTTCGTCTTAATTATTTATTACCAGTACTATTATTATTATTGTTGGTCAAAATCTTCAACCATGCATCGCGGTTCCCTAAATAGACACGCCCTCAGCATTCTATAACATATGCTCAATTGAATCAGATTTTTTACTTTAAGTCGAGGAAAAAATGACGTCATCAATGGGTAGCTAGTTTACACTAGATCTTTGAATTGTGTTGAACTTTGATAAGGCGACAATTATTACTGTATTAATTTAAAAAAAACCACGTGTGGTACTTCTGGTTTTCAAGTGACAACCTGTTTGCTTTAAAACTAGTGACTGAGAGCGTGTCTATTTAGGGAACCGTGATACATAGTCAAAGGTCAAAATTGATTTATTATTAACTACGGTATTATTTACATGTTCATTATAAAGGCTATATGAAGTTTGGTACAATGACTCATAAAGGACAGCAACAATAGCTAAACATTGAACCAAAAACTCAGATTTATCTTTTAAATGATAAAAATAATAATTTTTTTTTTAAATTTTAATAGTTCTTTATTACATTATTAATTTACATATATTCAAAATTTAGCTGAGTCTGGCCTCAAAGTTAACAATAAAATAGATTTTCTGGGAAAATAAATTTGATAAAAAAAAAAAAAAAAACAATTTTTCATAATCGCAGTAAAATACTATTAAAGTAAACTTTATTTTGAATGGATGCGCAAACATTTAATTGATGCATTGAAAATGTTCTTTATCAAAGTAACTTGTTTATGGTTGTTTTTGATTTTATTTTGGAAAAAATTGTTTTTTAAGTGGATTTTGTATTTATAGGTGTTAATAAGTGTGGTGCAAGCATTAAAACTTTATTAATATAATAATAGTTGTAAAGTTAAATTATTTTTTACCCATCTCACCTCCCATATCTTAACATGGAAAAATGAGACTTAGATCGCAGTTGTTACATACAGGCCCTCTCTTTTATTTTTAAAAACAATTCATATTAATAATACTAATAATTTCTTTAGATTGCAGTTTATTGATCTCAATTCACTAACTATATTAAGAATTTTAATTACTCACATCCAAAATCCCCTTATCTATTAGCCGCCATGTTAAATACTATTTTTCTCCCTACATCCTGTTTTCTTTTCTCTCTCTTCAAACTCAAATTTCAATGACCTAGTGCATTGAAATAAATTTTCCAAAACTTTTATTAATAAATAAAATAAAATTTCCAAAGCTAGGTAAAGCTAATAATAAGTAAATACAATCAGTATTTTAAGTATATTTTATAATAAAATAGTTTTAGGGCGGATTCCATAAACGTCTCTCAAATATAAGGTGTAACGGGTTGTTCGGTCAAGAGGCAGTGAGCAATAGCGATGGCTGCATTGGCCAAGGGAACCATACAATAATTGAATTCAGATTCGTATTGACAGGAGCGATCGTTGAGACGACGAGTCGCAGAAATGCGAGTACGATCAGTTTGGCAGCGCTTGGTTAGGTCTTGCGACTTCACCGACGGCTTGCCAGGTTGAAAGTACAGTACCGTGATACTCTCGGTTTACTCGGTAGTCTCGGCGGCTACTTCTTTTTGATGATGGCAGAATCGATGATTCTTAAATCTCGCAGAAGAAAATAACTCAGGCAATGGATTTTAGTTTGACAACTCGTAATTTTTATCACTAGATATAAATTCAATCATCCGCTTGGTTGTGCAAAAGAGAGTGTGTTTTATTTACAGTTTTGACTTAGCTTATATACAGTTTTCTTAAATAAACTTTGATCATGACAACCGCAAATAAACTTAATTATAATGAGATTCAGTTTTTCGGATCGATACAAATTAATTATTCAATTTCGGTGATCGCTTAAAATCTTATTTTTATTTTCACGTATCGCGAACTTTAATTTATTTAATTATTTCGGATCGGATGAACTTAATTTATTTAATTATATGGACTCGTGTCCAGCGCCAATTTGTTACTCGCAATTTAAATCTAATTTGAATGTAATTTAACTAAACTTAATTAGAATAATTTAAATGTGCAGATCGCGAAGTCCACATATCGCTACATCCCCCCTCGAGCTAGCGCAGCAGCGAAAAGAATTGAGAGATGAGGATGCGCAATCGTTCACCTTATTTCTTCTTTGTGTCCTTCCTCGTCAATCGCCGCGATGGTCTTGGTCCGACCGTTGGGGAGTCTGAGGCCGCTGAAGAGTGGTGAGACTTCCTCGGCGTCTTGCTGGATGTTGATTTGGAGGCGCTTGCGACCTCTTGCTGTGGTTCTTCGGTTCCTCTTCCGAGAGTTGAATTTAACCACTTTGTTCGCTGTTCCGAAGTCATTTCATTCCAGAACTTTTTAGCATCATCGATGCTTTCGACTCCTGGAAACAGAACCTCTGCAACGCGACCTTTGGATCGTTGCTTTGCCGCACGGAGTCGATCCATCTCTCTTTTGCGTGGTGCACCGGTTAGATGAGAAAGTTCGTCTTCAGTCTCTTCCTGACCCGAAGCTTTCGGGGTCTTTGCCGGTCGTTCGGTGACGGCACCCTCGCTCTTCTTTCGTTTGCTGAAAGGAAACCTCATAGGTTTAGACTTCGTTTTCTCACCGGGACGCGAGCGTTTGGAACTTGTGAATCGCGATCGCGAATGTGAAGATGATCGCGATCGAGCGGTTTCGATTACCGATCGTAAGTCGGCTTTCTTTGCAGGTTGTTTTTTGGAAGTGGGATGCTGTTTAGGTTGTTTAACCGCGATACAGTCATCCGAGTCCACTTCACACTCAGTCATCGCACGGAACTCAGACTTACGTATGGTCGGGTGTTCGTAGAGAGAACCCTCACGTTGCTTGTAGTCCGCAGGTAGGTACGGAATTAAGTCCAAACCACACTTTGGAGTTTTGCCCAAAGCGTTCTGGTACTCAAGGATCGCAGCGGTGGTCAACTTACGCGACAGACCACAGTGCAACCACTGTGACTGACGGTACCAAAAATCACTTAGGACGGTGTCCTTGTATGCGTGACCGTTGAACTCGCGATCGTCGCTCTCACCCGAAGAAACTTCTTCGTATTGCTTGTTAGAAGCAACCGAACTATGATGCGAGTCGGCAATATACTCGGGTTCCTCCTCACAAATCGGCGACTCGAAAAGGTTTCGCACCGACTCGGAGGTAGGAGAGTCCACACTTATAAAAATTTCATCCGCGATTTCAGAAGTTAGACGCACGAGTCTAATCGCGGGTTCAGCGATAGCTGTTGTGGAAGCAGTGGCAATTGCTGATGAATCAACTGTTTCGACCACTGTATCTATCGTGGATTGCAAGACGGTAGAGATAGCTGAATCGACCGTAGTCGGGTATGCGATCTTCTTGTTGTTCATTGTAGCAATCGCTGCGGTGGTGATCGTACCTTCTGTGGTAACAGGTTGAGCGATCTTCGAAGTGGGAGTCGCTTTTGTTGGTGGCACAAAAACGGGTTCAGTTACCGACTCTTTCGCGGTCGTAGACTTGCGCTCAGACTGCGACGAGTCTTGGCGGTTGACGGGAGTCGATGCGGTCGCCGATGCCGAAGTGCTGGGCTGTGGATCGTCAAGATCAACGATCTTTACAGCTGGTTTCTTCGTGACTCGAAGGATCGCGTTGAACTCTTTGAAACGAGTTTTCACCGGCGATGAGTGAGACTTCCCGAGTTTGGGAACCGGCAGGCTGCTCCACTAGCTGGCGTAGATACGTAACTTCGTCGCGGAGTCCTCTCCCTCGCCTCTCTGCGGCACTGAGTTTGCTGTCCATGTTCCGTTGGTTATGGAGTAGATCCTCGAAGGAACCTTGGACGGCCTTCCCTAAGGCAGCTATCATTTCGATAATCTGTGCGTTAGACAACTTATAGCTAGGTTTAGGGAGAATGAGTTGTTTGTTAAAAACGGTAAAATGATCGACTGTTTCACGCAAATGTGCGATTTGTAACAGATCAGGTCGTGTATCAAAATTACTCATTTGAATTAGCCAGAAATATCCAATAGGATTAAAACACTTTAAGTAAGTGAGAAAGTAAATAAAAATTCGGCACAAGTTAAAAAAACTTTGAATTTAAAATTTTCTTGCAAATACCACGATTAACGGACAAGTCAGAGCAAGTCAAGTGTTTAAACGAGTATGAAAACAAATGGTTAAAAGCTTGTGAGTCGAATAAAATTGAACATTGCCCTTTGCTAATTTGGTGAATCATAGTGTCTTGACCAATAGCAGGGTCTTCTTTTGCACTCGTCTCTTTTTCAAGGGTGGTTTTAATGAGGTCACATCTGTTTTGGTTTGTTTTAGATGCCCTTTCACAACCTTTGACCTTTTCTGAGAATGGAGCGGTTTCGAAATGTAAACAGTCACATATGCCCTCGAGCGAGATGTCTCGAGCAGTATGCGAGGTTTCACCTTCTTCTGTAAAGGAGAAGTCGGTTTGGGTTCTGCAATCGCATGTAATGATGCGATCAGAAGGAAGTTGCAGATCGTTTGATGCGCGATCACTTTCTGTTGTCAAAGTGTGATCGGAAATAGGTTTGCGATCGTCTTGTTTGTGAGTCTCTTCTACTCTTGCTTTCGGTGCTGAACTATTCAGAAATGAGTAATTTCTTGAAGGGTTGTTCATAAAGTACCATATTCCTGATGCAGGTCGAATGACAACATCGTAGGCCTCGAAGAAATCGCAGCCTAGGATGAGTCTTGAGTGCAAATCAGGAAATATCAAGAATGTCTGAATGAGATCTCGATCTTCGACTCGTATGTGCAGAGTCGCTTTGAATCGTCGGCCTCCCAACACTGTACCATCTGCCAAATAGAGGTCCGCTTTGCCTCACTTTATCTTAGTCATTGGTATCCGACGCTTTCTACATAGTGCGAACAGATGTTTGTTACCAAGACTGTAGATTGAACCGGAGTCGAATAATGCAATCAACTCGGTTTCGAGGACGTCGAGTCGCACTAATGGATAGTGGAAATGGCTTAATGTGCGAGTCGAACAATTCGCTTCCGGTTGGCAATCTTCTAAAAAGAGTTCTGGCCCAAGCACGGAAGATGAAGGAATGACTGTGCTTTTGTATTTCTGCGGATTGCATCGTATACAATAG
>JAQGAZ010002514.1:0-17299 GCA_034692225.1 Polydesmus complanatus
TGATTGGTCGAAAGCGCCTCCCACACCAAATCCCTGCAATCTGATTGGGGGGTGCTACAAATCACTACACTACTAGAGTCCAAACAATTATTTTTCGATTAAAAATAAAATAAGGGTTATGTCATAATTATTATTATTAAAAGGCCTACCGTAATTGCTTTTAAATTCAATTACTAGCTTATTTAATTAGCTATCGACAGCATTTTAGGTAAAAGGTCGTAACCCCTCATTTATTCGAAAATTAAGGTTACAACTTTTTTACCAATTAAAAAAAATTACACCTACAACCTTTTTACCAAAAATACTGTCGATATCAATGAAAATCAATATTATTATATAAAAAAAAATTATAATAATATTATACTCGTATTAATAAAAAAAAGAATAATAATATCGCAATTATTAATATTGCACCGGTAATAAAAATATTAAAACATTAAAAAAATAATTTTTAAATTTTTTTCAAAAATATTAATAAAAATGAAATCTCTTCAAAAATTATCAAAAAAAAAAAAATATTAATTTTTGGGTTTAAAATTAAAAGTAAATTTTATTATTACAGTATTGTACTTAAAAAATACAGCTGTCAAAAACAATGAATTGCTGAATTTAATAAATCTAAAAAAAATAAATATTTTTAAAAAAAATAAAAAAAAATGTTTCAAAAATAATAATAAAAAAAAAAAATACAAATTAAAATAATATATCGATTCTACTAAATTCCCAATAAAAAAATTGATTAATCTCTTCAAAATTAAATACCGGTACAGTAAATTTTTTTTTTTTTTTTTTTGAAATTTTACAGATTAAAAAGTAAACCGGAAGTAGAATATTTTCGAGGTATGACGACACACACACTTATAAAATAAAAAATAATCTCGCAAACCTTCTCCAAGAATAATCTAATCCCGAATCTTGTCGAGTTTTTTTTCCCTTTTCTCATTGTATATTTTATTTTATATTAATATTTTTTTACTATTATTATAACGATATCGTTGGTAGTGTCAAATTTATTATTAATTAATTCTCTCTCTATGTAATTCGATACAGGTGTTAAACAAAATATTATTATTTCACTCCTCAAAAACCTCTCCATTAATTTTCCTATTTTAATTGAAACGAAACTAATAAATTAGCTAATAAATATTTACAGAAAGATAATAGAAAATTACGTAACACAAAATTCTATAAAATATGTCATTATTCTTCTTTAAAAAAAAATTGCTATTGTTATTTTCAATCCCACTATTAGCAAAGCGAGACGACACACATTAAATATTTTATTTTTTTTTTAAATAAATCGGATGACTGCTACTCTTTACTTAATACATTTCTACGTCAGCAAATAACAAATAAAAATAATTTTCTTATAAAAATAATTTAATAACGAGAGTAAACAAGAAAATGATTACCTGTTGTTTAATGGCACCTGTCAAAATTCTCGAATTCTCCGACGCTGGTTTCGTTGTAGGTGCAGTAGTAGTAGTAGACATTATTAAATTTCTTCACATTACTAAAATAATAATTAACCCCGCAAAAACAATCGGCACCAGCAAATCATTACTTTTTTTCGTTAATTATTATTACGCGCGCGCATTATTATCGATCGGAATCCTTATAAATATTAATCTAGATCACTGTTTGTATCCATGACAGCTGCTGGCTGCATCGCGAATGAACTCGCGCCGTTTCAAACCAAACAGGAAGCAGGCCCAAAAAAAAATAATAATAATTCCTATCGCGTGACGTCACGCCCGAGTTATTTAAAAAAGGTAAAAACAAAAATCTCGGCAATAGACAGCGCCATCTAACGACTACTCTGCGTAATACGTGCGGTGGAAGGAAATTTAAATTTTGAAATGCTGTTTTCATATCATACAGTTTTACTGTAACTGATTACTGTAACAGCTTTGCATTAATTAATTTTCTACCCCTTCTTAATATTAAATTTTCATAAAGAACGTAATAATAAATCTACCTTTGAATTGTTCTATTCTGTGTCTCAATACAAGCATCATCCCACTCACTACGTTACATTGCATTGACTCCATGCAGCTGCGTCGACACTCTCCCTTGGATTATTACCTACACTTCCATCCCTCATTCTTTTGACTTTCAAATTTCTTGCAGCACATCTTCCTAATTTAAATCTAGGATATTGAACAGGTGCGCCAACGTAATGATGAAGACATGAGACGAACTCCATGAAGCTGTTATCAATGCGATGTAACATACTGAATGGGTATAGTGCTCGTGTTGATGAGTGAGTTGAGGCTGAGAGTAAACAAAACGCAGGATAGAACAATACTTGTACAATGCTAAAAAAAAAAAAAAAAGGAATTAAAGTAAAGTTTTTTCATGTGCCATTCAAATATTTACATTCCTAATTCAGTTAGAAGAACACCTACTCACTTTGCCTCACGAAACGAAGCCACCGTTTGAGAGCTGGTATTAGAAAAAGTCGCTCGAGTGTACAGAACTGTAATTACGATAAAAAGTTGACTTACGAAATAAATAAATTCACCGTAATTTTTCTTAATAAACATTTAGATTTCATTCGTGCACTTTTTTAAGTTCCAACAAATTTGACAAGAAAACAAAACATTCAAATGTTGTGTGTATGTGTATAATTATAGAATTCGTATTTTAAATTTTTTAATATTAATGCTAAAAATCACCTTAACGATTTTTATGCGAGCTTTTCTCCGCTTTCGTACTACTTTGATGCGCGGTGCTGCTGGTGCTGGTAGTAGTTTCCATGGAAGCTCCGATCAGATCAGCTTCCACGTTTTTTAACGCCCATTGATGATCGCAAATTTCTAACGCTTCCCATTCGGCTTTAAAAGCTTGTTTCGGATCCGGAGGCATAGCCATCGCCGAGCCTGACATTTGTTCTTGCATTAATCGCGATTGATCAGCCGCTGTTTCAAACAAACAAGCAAACACAACACTTTCAATTATTGTTTCAAAGAAATTATCATTATTATAGTGTACCGTTATTATCGCCCAACACTAAGGTATAAATACTTCGCAGACCAAACACATTCAAAAAATACCACGATGCGGAACTAACCCTACAAAAAAAATAATATTAAAATGAATCCTCATAAAATGTATAACTATAAAAAGTTTGTTTACCAAGCAGCATCTAAACTAACGAGATCAACGCCTCGCTGTAACATCGGTTTAAAACGCAAAGTCAGTGGAAATGGAACTTTCGCTAATAATCAAACGTCAAAAATAATTCATAAACTCTTAAGTTTTCAAAAGTATGAAAATTTTGGAGATTGTGGATCGAACTCACTGGTTACGAATCCTGAAAACGTCCAATTGATCCATCCTCCGATCACAATCATGGGTAATACGTTGGTCACGTTTCCCTTCAGCATGTCGGTCATCATCGCCGGATCCGACATGGGATTCGTCATCGCCGCTGGACGCTTCTGCGTTTTGAAATAACCATTTTCTTCGCTGTTGAAGAAATTTTTGCGCATGGCATATGCCTATGTAAACAACAATATTTTTTTGGTTCATTTATTTTAAAACTAATTTAATGTTTATGTATTTATTAATATATTATTATTATACCTGTTTTGGAATCAACTTATTGTTTTCACGAAGGTAACGGCTGCGGAGTAAAGCTTGACTGATGAAAAAGAATTAATAAAATAATTATTGATAGGTCCAATTTATTACGTTACATCCAGTGAACGTGTATTTCAGTGACGATTAATAAAATAAATCGATAATCGAAATCTAAAAACTTCCACATAAAAATTGCGCTAATCGATATCGCAATATAATCGATTAACAAATCGTCACTGAAATAAACTCTCGAATGACATTTTGCCGATTTCGCAGGAGACCAAAATGAAATTGAATAAAATAAGTAGGATTTTCTTACCTATCTTGCAATTGCAATATATCAACTTTTTTGGGAGAAGATAATAGAATTGATACATAATGCCTTAGAATTCCTATTAAAAATGTAATTACGACGATGGGTAAAAATACCCACATCCGAATATTCGAATCAACTAACAGCTCCGCCATCTTTAAACCCAATAGCCCAATTCTCAACCTTTTGTGTCTCGCGAGCCTCGTGACAAATCCAATTGGCCCACTTGCGGCCATCTTGAAAGCCAGAATTTTTTTAATTAAAATTTTTAAAAATAGTAATCGCAACATAAATACTGTATCTTAAATATTATATATTGTTTCGTAAAATAAAAAATAATTTATTAATATAATAAAAATATCAAAATGATACAATCCCAAATTTTTTTTTTTTGGCAGTTTGCCTATTTCGTCATCCGCCGTCATCTATTTTCGGCTTCATCCTTTCCGCGTATCAGAGAGCGTTCCCATGCGACTTCTTCAAAGCTCGGCATAAAAGCGCAAGGTACCAAAGGATTGAGTTCATCGTCAGCTGTTAACGCACCACGTTCAGTTTGTTTATAAATATTATTATCATGAATGGACGTGCAATAATCATCTGAACAAGAGTAAAATTATTAAATAATTATTATTGTTTACAATTGAAGATCAACCTATATTTGATCGGAGTGACGAACCTAGCGTATACGGTATAGACTTCCTTCTATTAAAATAATCGAATATCTAAATGGCACCATCGAAAATGTATTCAAATTCGTGGAAACATCTCTCATTGAATACTACAAAAACAGTTTCGAAGAATTTAAGGTAAATTATTAAAACCCTATAAATAAAACTCTTCCTATAATTAATTAAAATTAAGCAAAGTCAAGTTAAATTGCGCTGGGTTATCGTTATAATAACTATGATAAAAACCATATAATTTATCGTTTAATTAATAATATCGTTATCATCAAAAAAATTTTGTATTTCAAGGCTCGAATAGATTAAAAAAATTTTATTTCAAGTGTACATTGCGTTTTGACCTTGATCTAAGGCGAGGGAATGGGTGTGTTGTGTCACGTGACACCCCATCAGGTGATGTAAACATGAGCTGATCTCTTCTCTCGAGAATGTTGACATAGCGCCAGCATTTCCTCGTACACGTACTGTTATTATTATGACGCCATTTATCTTGTGTTTATGTTACGCCACTAGCACTCTAATAATACACTCGCGTGATTGTTGTTTTGTTTTAAATTTAGAAAAACAACCACGTTGAAACAACGCATGATGAGTCCACCCAAACTCAATTACCCGAACAAATTACTGGATCTTCTGAACAAGTGGACGGCGGCCGGACCCGTGAGTGAAATGACCGCCGCGTATAATATTCCTCAGCATAAATACGCCTGCAGCAGCAGTAGTAGTAGTAGTAGTAGTGGCGGCGGATCTTCCGATATGAAACCTCCGAAACCCATCTTAGGCTCGTCGACGGGCTCCGCCATAGCCACCAACGTGCACGACGCCAATCTCAGTCAACAACAAACCGCCGTGGCTCTGTGGATGAAAAAACTCACTCGCCAAATGACGGACGTGACCTACACCGCAATTAGTAATTGGAAATTAATGAACGCGAGTAAAAGTAATACTACGATAGCATCCTCGGCACCCGCTTCGACTCTCCACGTTGTTCCTGAGGAGGAGAAGAAGGCAGAAGTTGAGACCTCAATCACTCCACAAGTCACCGCCGCCACCAACGTTTGCAGAGCAGCCTTGGAGAGTAGAGCCCATTATTTAGTGAATTCGATGGCCGTAGAAGAGTCTTCCAACATGTCCAGGCACATTCAAATTCAAGAACTGTGTAAATTCGTCAAACAGTTTCCGCAAATTCAAGGATATCTAACGAAAGCAAGTTCTAAAAAAAATACTAAAATTAATACATAGTTCACTCGATAATTTTTTGTGTTTTTTTAAATGTATAGGTCGGTGCTCAAAGGCAATTACTTTACCTGAAAAAGTTTACTCGGGATCCAGTGGTTTTAGAAGACATCGAAGAGGGTTTAGCACTGTTGGGTCATTGCAGACCACCTGCGGGTTGGGGGATCCGAATTCTAAGCATCGACGGTGGTGGACTTAGGTGAGTAACAATTTTTCCTATAGTCTCGAGCAACTTTTATGTAGGAAAATTATACCAGTGGTTTAAATTAATATACTGTCACTGTTAAAAAACCAGCAAAAAATAAAATGTGGTGGTGGAACTTTTTCTGGTGCTATGAAACTGATTCAAATACTGCTCAAAGTAATATTACACTCGCACTATTTTCAATCTAAAATCACGCAGTTGATCAGTTGAACGAGTAAAATTGCCTAATAAAAGTTGGATCGAGTACCATTTTTTTTTTCTTTCTATATATAAAAAAAAAAACTTGGATGTTAATCTAATGATTTACTTGGAACTTTCAGAGGTATGGTGGCGTTAGAAGTGTTGCGAGAGATGGAAGAACTGACGGGAAAACAAATTTACCAGCTGTTCGACTACATCTGCGGCGTGAGCACCGGTTCGGTCCTGGCCATCCTGCTGGGCTCTCTCAAATGCAGCGTGTCCAAATGCGAGCAGATGTACAAACAGATCGGCACCGAAATCTTTCAGCAGAACGCCATTTGGGGAACTGGAAAATTAGTCTTGAGTCACGCTTTCTACGACACGGATCATTGGACGAAAATGTTACGCGAGCACATGGGCGAATCCAAGCTGATCGAGACGGCCAGAGATCCGGCTTGCCCGAAAATCGCCGCCGTGTCGACGGTGGTGAGTACGTCTCGCTTGGAACCCTTTCTGTTCAGGAACTACGACTACCCGCCTCGAGTCATGTCTCGCTACCGAGGAAATCATCAGGCGCAATTGTGGGAAGCCGCTCGAGCCTCGGCCGCGGCGCCGGGATATTTCGAGGAATTTAAATTCGGGAACGATATTCATCAGGACGGAGGAATTCTGGTCAACAATCCCACGGCTTTAGCCATTCACGAATGTAAACAGTTGTGGCCCTACGAGTCTTTACAGAGCGTCATCTCTTTGGGCAACGGACGTTACGAACCTGAACAGAAAACGACGCCGACGGCTCCTAATTACACGGGTCTTAAAAATAAACTCATGAAGATTATCGATAGCGCTACTGACACTGAAGGTATTAAATAAAATAATATTTTGAACCCTTTTTAAAAATTATTATTACTTAAATTTCGAATGTTTTTTCTTTTCTCTCTCTCTCTCTCATTATTATAGCGGTGCACACGGTTCTTCACGATTTACTTCAACCTTCGGTGTATTTTCGATTCAATCCCTATTTATCCGAAAATATATCGTTGGACGAAACGAGACCTGAAAAAATGCTACAATTACAGAAAGACGCCCGCATGTATATAAGAAGGAACGAGAATAAATTAAAAGATGCCGCTGCCATTTTGATCCAATCGAGGAGCAAAATGCAACATTTGAAAGATTTTGTCAATGTCAAAAAAGAAACTTATTTAAATTAAAAAACTTTTTTATGTTAAATTAATTATTTATCGTGGCTGTAAATAATAAGTCTTTTTCTTTTTTTCTCATCGTATCTCGTTTAAGCGGATATTTTTAATTCAAGTGTTTATAACATAGAAATTATTATAATAAACGGAAAACCACATGTTTATATAGTTTTTTTTTTTCTCACTTTTATTTCGTTTACGTCGATTTTACCGCTGGTTTCGCGTCAGTAATAATCTTCTTTGTTCTCTTGTTATGCTTCCTAGCATAATGTAAGTTCTTTAGAAACTTCGGGTCAACCTTTTTTGTAGAAAATAAAATATTAAAAACAACTTGTCGAGATTGGATCAAGGAGGTTGATCGCGAGTTAACATATTTTACGTACGCCAAGGCTGGATGGTTTCTTCGGAATCTTCGGCTTCTTAATGCCATTCCTATGTGCTTTGCTATCTGAAGGTCATTAATTAACAATTATTATTTATTATCATTCAGCGTAATAAATGCGGAATTATTATTATTAAAACGCTCGCTACTCACTTTGATTGTGATTCGTGTGATTCTTTGACTTGGCCATCTTATTCTCGGGATAGGATTAAAATCCTATTTAAATTCAACTAAATAATAACAGATATATATTCATTAAAGGTTATTAATTAACCTAAACTAAATAAAAATTGGATAACAATTATTAAAACTTACGGATTACGTTGGATTTCAAGAAAAAACCTTTCAACGAACACACCAAACTACAACCGCATGAAAAAGTACCGGAAGTGGAAAAAGTTTAATCTGCGGCTGCGCAAAACTTCCACGTGCATTTGATATGGAACACCATACCATTCAAAATTATTCTATGCACATTATACTTTGCAAAACTCTTTATTAAATTTTTTTTTTAAAAGTTAAATAAATCAAAGATGGTTCAATAAAATAGTTGGAAAATTTATAAATAAAAGAAAATTGAGGTTAGGCTTTATAAACCAATTTTATTTAATTAATTTATTTATCTTTTTTTAACATTAATTTCACTTTATGTTATTTCAAATATTTTTATTCTTCTTTTACATTCGGATTCTTTTTCTGCATACCTTCTTTTTGCTTTTTTTGTTTTTTCGTTTCGGCTTCATCGATGGGCGCGGGTTTGACGAAAGGAATAATTTCTTGCAAACCCGGAGGCATAAACGGTCGAAGAACTTGAGGAACGACGATACCTTCTTCGGTCTGGTAATTTTCTAAAATGGCGCAGATAACTCGAGTCGTTGCGCACATAGTTGCATTCAGCATGTGAACGTATTCCACCTACAAAAAATTAAAATGTAATTAGCTTAATAGAGAAAAGAAAATTATTAATAGCACTTACAGCTGCGTTCATTTTCTTAGTTTGGCCGTAACGAATGCGCAAACACCTAGCTTGATAATCGGTGCAGTTGGAACACGAAACTAATTCTCGAAAAGCTCCCGATCCTGGAAACCAAGCTTCTAAATCCAACTTCTTGGCAGCGGCATTATTCAATGCTCCTAAAAACCAGTGTTAACATCGATAAGAAATACGAAATTTAATTATATATCTACCTGAAACAATATTGACAAGACGGTATGGAATTTCTAGTTTTTGACAGAACTCTTCAGCATTTCCAATCATTTCGTCAAACATCTCCCACGATTTGTTATCGTGCGGAGAAGTGATGCAAAATTGTTCCACCTTTTGTTCATAAACCATTTTCAATTACCATTCACTTACATTATTTTGAAGAGTCTTTTTTACCTTTTCGAATTGATGCACTCGAAATATTCCTCGAGTATCTCGACCGTGAGAGCCAACCTCTTGTCTAAAACACGTACTGAGACCGGCGTAACGAATGGGCAGTTGATCGATAGGTAACCATTCCTCACGATGGAATGCGGCGATAGGTTGTTCCGAAGTGGCGATTAAATACTTTTCGTCCACCTGATCGTCGTTTTCTTTCTCACTACCTTTCCCCACCACTTTATACAATTCTTCGTCGAATTGGCTCAGTTGGGCCACTTCTTGCATCACTTCTTTCCGCATAAAAAAAGGCGTGTACATCGGTTTGTAACTTTTTTCGTGCAAAAGGCGAAGAGCCAGTTGGATCAAAGCATGTTCTAAAAATACCGCCGCATTCTAAAATAATTATAACAATATTATTATTTTTAATTTTTAAATTGTAAATAAGTTTTTACCATTAAGTAATAACCACGACCACCTGCAGTAACGGTGCCTCTTTCTCCATCCATTCCATCAATCATACAAATTAAATCCACGTGAGAATACTTCTTTCTCGAAGTGATATCACCGAAAGTTTTTACCAAACCATTTTCATCCTATACACACTCATCGGAAACAATTAATTAGTATAATAATTATTATTATTGTTCCGCATTAAATATTCTCACACCTCGTTATTACTAATAACGCACGATTCGTGAAGTAAATTTCCAATTTCTTTGATTGTTTCGTCTCTTTCTTTTTCTTTGGCGACGACGCTTTCTTGACACGTCAACATGGCCGAATCCAAAAGTCCGCTGATTTTCTTCAATTGAATGATAGCTAATGGACGCAAACTTTCGGCGGTTATTTCACCTAGTTTCGACGTTATACTTTCGGGTAAAGAATCGTCGCTTCCAACAGCTTCCTTTTTCTACGTAAAATAAATTTTAGAGGTTGAAAAAAAAGTGACCTGCAACTGTTTGACAAACTTTTAACTGTAGACAAACCTTCATTTTATCACCAATTTCTTTACTACATAATTTCTTTAATTTGTTCCAATTATCAGCTTCACGACGAACTATAAATGTTAAATAATTAATGTAGACCTAAAATATTAAATGGATTTCAAAAGGTGTCATCAGCCATTAATGCTGTACATACGTTGTCTCCATGCCGCATCGTGCTCGAGGACATCGTCCACGATTTTCACGTCTTTAAACCGTTTCTTTTGATTTTCTCGAATCTTGGCCGGATCGCCTCCTCTATCGGTACGAAATAAATCCAAATCTAAAACCATTTTGTATATACGAAATAATATAAAATTCAATTGTAAATATGACAGTACACGCTGGTGCCGCACTTTGACTCAAAGGAATGAGAGAGTAAATACAGCGCATATCAATTCGTCACGTGTGACGTCACTAAAATTGTACATACAGTACCGCCGATTTAAATAATTTTCTGATAATGTAATAAAAAAGTTTTATTTCCATTTCAATGATTTTAAGTTTTGATTTCAAAAAATAATTCCAATGCTAAATTTTTTGTTTTCCAATGGAATCCAACTTTTAAAAATAATTTATTAAATTAACACGCAAAATGAATCCTTCCAAAAACTATATAAATAAAAAAAAAAGATGATCGATATTTGTTTTTTAATACCGAAAATAAACTTAAATTTCATTCTTAAATATTTTCAAGCCTTAAACCACTTTGATTTTAAAGAAATTAACTAA
The DNA here is from genome assembly GCA_034692225.1 of Polydesmus complanatus. Taxonomy (NCBI): domain Eukaryota; kingdom Metazoa; phylum Arthropoda; class Diplopoda; order Polydesmida; family Polydesmidae; genus Polydesmus; species Polydesmus complanatus. The sequence continues at coordinate 10,868 of JAQGAZ010002514.1, forward strand.
TCTTTCATGATTATTACAAGGGCATTATATTAATTTTTTCCTGAATCTTCTTTAAGAAGAACAGTTCTGTTGAAAACCAACTACAAAAAAAAAACACCATTACATTTTTTCTTAATTATACAGTACCAAAATTTTGTTTTTAAAACACAAAAATGAACCTTTTGATTATTGGAATCGGGATCTACACTAAAGAATCCAATCCGTTCAAACTGAAATTTATCGAACACTTTGGCATTGGCAACAGATTTATCGACCAGCGCATTCGAAATCACTTTCAGAGTGTCCTATATTTTGTAAAAAGTATAATATTATACAAAAACTTACGCTACAAATAGCAAACCTTATTAATATCAGAAAGAAAACCGCCGGGAACTTGTTCTGGGTCTTCAGGATTTTTATGAATAAATCTAATACATTTATATTTCAAGAAAACAAATCAAAATATAACAAAAAAAAAATATAATATTATGTAAAACTTACAATTTTTCAAAAATTCGCACTTCGCAGGTTATTGGATCGCTCACCCAATGAATGAAGGCTTGTGGTTTCGTTTCCGAGTCAGTGGCTTTAACAATTCTGCACTTTATGTGATCGATTTCACCGTCAGCCTTCTACATTTAAACAACATTAACCAAACAAAAATTATAGATACTGTACTACTTTAATAACTAACTCACTTTGGATATATCCTGCACGTGAATGAGATATCCCGTATGCCTAAGACCGACACACTGCTGGCTCGTTAATCGCCGGTATCCTTTCTCTCCCTGTTCTTTAAAATCTCCTCTTTCGATAAAAATTGTTGACCCGAAAGAAACTAAATGTGAACCCTTGCCGAGATCATTAGGAAAATTAGGCACGTCAATTTCAGCAGGGGTGTCAGAAGGAACATTGGTGAGAATTATTTTCAAAGGTTCCAGCACAGCCATAGTTCTATAATGAAATAAATTTTTTTCAAAATAAAACCGGTTTTGAAAAATAATATTAGAATAATTACCTAGGTGCAGTTAAATTTAAAGTGTCTCTAACGCTGGCTTCTAGCATTTGGGGATCGACTACCACTTGAGCCATCGTTACTCCCATCTAATAAAATTAGGTGATGTTTACTATTAAACTTATTTATCCACCTGTAAATAATTTTACTTTGGCGCAGAAGTTGTTGATAGCTTCAGCTGGAAATCCTCTCCTTCTCAAAGCAGTCAACGTGTAAAGTCGAGGATCATCCCAATCGCTAAAATAAAAACATAAAAACTGCTATAAGAAAATTATAAATGGAAAATAATTAAAATTTACTTGACAATTCCTTCGGAGATGAGCTTTCCAATTTTTCGTTTGGAGACTACTGTGTAGCTGACGTTGAGACGTCCATATTCCCACTGCACTGGACAGTAAATATCTAATGCATTACACAACCAGTAGTAAGATGATCGCCTAATAATCGTTCAAATGGAATCAATACACAACAATAAAATTAAAACGAAAACGAATCAAATTATTACCGCGATTGAAATTCTTTTGTACATAACGAATGAGTGATGTTTTCTATAGAATCGCATAAGCAGTGAGTGTAGTCATAAGTCGGATATATACACCTTCAAAAACAAATACATGTAAACAATAATATTAATAATTAAATACTGAAAAAGTTTTATTATTAACCATTTATCTCCCGTACAAGCGTGGGCGATAAATTTAATGCGATAAGCCACTGGATCCACCTTTCCTTCCTCTAACGTGCATTTTAATCGTAATGTTGCGGATCCTTCGTCCAATTTTCCTCGTTTCATGTCTTCAAACAGTTGCAACGATTCTTCGATCGGACGATCTCTCCAAGGAGATGGAGGAGGATTAAAGCCTTTAATTTCTTCAGCTTTCTGATGGCAAACGTAAGCTAAATTCTTCTTTATTAAAACTACGGCCCATTCGTATAGTTGGTTGAAATTGTCGGACGAGTGAGTAATTTTGTAGGGTTTATATCCCAACCACTCCACCATGTCACGAATTCCGTCAAAAAATCTCTTCTCTTCTTTTTCCGGATTTGTGTCATCGTAACGCAAATAACAAATCCCATCGTAAGCCTAAAAATGTTATTTAAAATTTTAAAATCAAATTTGAATTTTGGAAAAAAAAAAATAGAACTAACGTGAGCGTAGCCAAAATTAATGTTAATAGCTTTCGCGTGACCTATATGTAAAATTCCATTTGGTTCTGGAGGAAATCTGGTTATTACCTTTATAAAAAAAAAATATTTAAAATTAATTTTTAATTAATTATTAAACTAAATTTACCTTTCCACCGGTAAGTTTTAAATGTTCTTGAAGTAATTGCATAGTTTGAGGTGTGATAACGTAACCGTCGGTTTTATAATTTTCGCCAGGTTTATGAAAGTGAATTTTCGTTTTCATTAACTCCGATATGCTCATCGCATCATTCTGGACGACTACAAATCATCAATAAAAAATATTATTGTTTCATAATTATGTTAAAAACAAAATTTAACTCACCGGGACTACTTTCTTTTTTAGTATCGATCTTTTTTTCGGTCGTAACTTTGATTACCTTAAAATAATAATTCCAAACAATTAACATCGTTTGCCATATGTAATAATTATCGATTATCGTAACTCTGGTTATTATTTCTCTCATAATAATAATTATTCTTTTAATAAGAAAAGAAATAATTGTTTTGAAAACATGAGTTTGCTCTTACTTTTGATTTCGCTTTCGGATCTAAATCGGCTTCTGTTTTCGGACCCAACAAATCAAAAAACTAAATTTTAATTATCAAATTAAAAATATAATAATAATTATTTCAAAAACATCCGAAAAAAGCTTTGACAATATATTAATTTACCTGAACATCTACTTCGTTTTTAATCGCTTTTCCGTCAGCCCATTTTAACTTTAAACGAGCAGCATCTGTACAACAATTATACAAATTATTAACATAATTTTGAATGTCAAAAGTTTCAAATACGATAATTATTTATTTTTTTTACTCGTAGTCATAATCTTACTCATAATCAAACCGCTGTTAAACGAATATCTCTTCGAACTAATTTCTTGTTTGTGCTGACCGATTAATTCTTCAACAACTTGTTCAATTTGTTCCGGTGTGATAACAATTCCCACGCCACTACTCTCGTTGAATTTATTTAAATCCACCTTCAAACTCGGATTCGAAAGCAGATATTCTAAGGCACCTTAATAAACACCATTTTGAAAATAACTTTAATTAGCAAACATTTTATCTTAGAAGATTTTGACTCACATCGCGTATCGCGATCAATATGAAAAAATAATTACCATTAAGTTGGAGTTCGGAAGTAATTTTCTCTCCAATAACATTAGCAACGAGTAATGGAATATGATCTTTAATTTGAGATTTAATTTTCGTCGCGATATGGTAGAGGAGCATTCCAACGTTCTTCGAGATTTCTCCATTTCCCAATGTTTTCTTGGCCTATAAACAACAAGTTTCACGTTAGATTATACTCAATAATAAAATTATTAAAACACATGTCCTAACTGCAGTTATGCAAACAACAAAATATTAATAAAATTACATTAATCGTTTAATTATTTTATGTAGTAATTAGGAAAAGAGTTTGGGAAAGATTACACGAGACGATGTAAACTCTGTAGGAAATGTCACGTTAACAAAAGTTTTGCACGCCGGCAGCCAGGTGTCAATTTCCAATAATTACAATAAATAATAATATAAAATCATTATAATACTATACCTCGTCAATAGCTATCTTCAAATTTTGTGAAACAACATTGTTTTTTAAGGTTTCTTTAGCTTTCTGTTCGCTCAAACCGATGCCACGAAACGCCGATACCAAATCGGGAGCAGCCATTTTTAAAAAGTGATCTAGTATTCGCAGAGCAGATCGCGGCAGTGAACGAACGGGTCATTGAACTGAATCAATCACCGAATTTGAAATTTCCGGCAAAACTGTTCAATAAAATTTAAAAAATAAATTTTTTAAAAAAAATTTTCAAAAAAAAATTTCCAAAAAAAAATTTTCAAAAAAAAATTTTCAAAAAAAAATTTCAAAAAAAAATTTTCAAAAAAAAAATTTTCAAAAAAATTTTCAAAAAAAAAAATTTCAAAAAAAATTTTCAAAAAAAAAATTTTCAAAAAAAAAATTTTCAAAAAAAAAATTTCAAAAAAATTTAAAAAAAAAATTTTTAAAAAAAATAAAAAAAAAAATTTCTTATGCCGGTGTTTAAAAAAAAAATAAATTTTTTTTAAAAATTTTGCGAATCGATGTTTACGATACTATCGATGTTTACAATACTATCGATGTTTACGATACTATCGATAATTTATAAGATTTGCTGCGTGGCTACCACCCAGCAGCAGAACAGTACCAAAATTTTATAAAAAAAAAATTACCGGTATTTAAATTTTTTTTTTTTTTAATCTCTAAAAAAATTAAATTATTCTCAGGAAATCGAGAAAATTAACAATGTAATAATTTCGAAATAAAATAAAAACACCTACAATAATAAATAATATAATTTTTATTCCATTATAACATCGAATTTCTTTCAAACTATAAAATTCATTAAAATAACATTTTTAAATATTCTATTTTATTTACAGTGCGCACTATATTCTCTACGAAATTTCACAACTTTAATAAAATTATTTGTCTAATAATAATTAAATGCAAATAAAAATTTTAGACATAATATTATAGATTTTGACGTGTATTTTTTTATGTCCATTCTTCCTTCAGCAGAACTTTCTTCCAATATTTATGTCTGAGATCGACCCCCGCATCTCCCGTCATATGTCCAAACACCGCTTCTCCTTTAATCAACTTGCTATCGTACTCCTCGGCCTTAAAAACCACGATCGAGTTGATCGAATTATGCTTAATATTAGCTTCTTTGGCCAACAGTCCAGTGGCGTACACATCGTCGACCCAGAGGAACGGCGCCACCTTCGAAGCCTCGTACAGCATCGGAACCAGCGAGGACTCCATGAAAAACGCGCTTCCCGAGCAATACGACGGATAATAGTCTTCGGGATACTCCTCCTTGGTCACGTACCACTTAGACTTTTCATTGCGCAGCACGCTCATCCGGTTCCACACCAAACAGTGGATAACATTCTTATTTTTATGCGGTACCTGGGTCGACTGGCTCAACGCGGGCGGCGCTCCTCCTTTCATCATCGAATCCGCCTGGTACTTCAACAAATACTTGAGATGGCGCACCAAATTGAAAACGTTGACGAACATATCGTCGTCCACTTTTAAGACGTATTTCGCGCCGGAGCAGTTATCTTTCAACCATTTGAGCGTGGAAATGGCTTTGAGCGACAGATTTCGGTAGCTGTCCACGTAATCGCCTTGCACGATGTCGCGATAGCGTTGACTCTCGGCGCGGACGGCCAACGCCACGTCTTTATCCAGCGCTTGGCCGAGAAAAAACACGGTCACCGTTTTCAGACGAGTGTATAGAGCGCCACTGCCGAACGTTCGTCGGATGACGGAGCGGTGTTTGAAATGCGCCGGCGCCGAATGCACGTAAATCAGAGTGAAGACTCGAGGCCGCAGTTGAGCGCAGATATCGAACTCGCCCAACGCGTAGGAAATGGCACTGTTTAACAACGACTGGGAAATGGTCCTGCTCGGTGCTGCGGGCGAAGTTAATATTAATTGATTCGATAACGTTCTGCTCGGACTATCGATGGTATTTGATGGCACGACTCGGTCTCGTATTTGGGCTGCTGAGGGCGATATCAACAATTGTCCCAGCCATAACAACGACAGCCACACTACGCGTTGATAAACACAAATTCTCTTAAACAATCGCATATTGCTCCTCCTAAAAAAAATTTAAAAATAAAAAAATTATAAATATTGCAGTTAATTAATAATTATATTACTACCAAAGATTGATTCGCGCTCAATGGGTCATCAGTAAAAATGAGTTGTGTAAAGATTTGTGTGTGCCAGTAGGTCTATATTATTGTACCTACATTTTTATTATGCAACAAAAAGTTTTTTTTTTTTTTTAATTAATTATTTACCCGACACTTTTTAATTTGGGTCAGCTAATTTCACAGTTATTTGCATTTTTTTTTTTTAAAACAACAAAAATAAATTTGAGTCGCGCGCATCGAGTCATTAACTATCTCTAAGCCCCATAATGCAATCATTATAAGTAAATATAAAGTTGTAAATTCTAAAATTAATATAGGTCTCAATGCAATACCATGGTTAGGCCTATATAATACAAATCAATATAGCCGACGACTTTTTTTTTTTACTATTTAATCGCTGTATACAATTACATAAAGCAAACTTACTGCATGGCTTTGGCAAAAGGATGGCGACATATTATGATTACCGCATTAATCATCAAAATATAATATGCAAGCTCTTTTCTCACCTAGGTATTAATTCGATTGCA
>JAQGAZ010002515.1:0-17271 GCA_034692225.1 Polydesmus complanatus
ATTTTACTCAATATTTTTATATGGGAAATTTTACTCAATATTTTTATATGGGAAATTTTACTCAATATTTTTATATGGGAAATTTTACTCAATATTTTTATATGAGAAATTCTACTCAATTTGGTTATTTTTATATAAGGTATTTCAATTAGAATTCTTATAATGGGAGAAATTTGGAGAGATATTTCTATATATAGGGAATTTTGCTCAATCAATATTTTTAACTGTAGAATTTAATTCTAATAATATTTTTTATAAGAGGAGAGTAATATTAATTATCCTTTCAATTGCCTCTAAAAAAAAGCCTCACATTGCCTAATTCAAAAACCACTCATCGAAAATACAACTAATGGAACAACTAATGCCCCTTTCTCCAGTTCTCTCTCCCTTTTAATCCCATAATAAAAAAAAACTAAGTTTTTTATAACTTTCCCTATTTTTTATTCTAAAAAAAAAAAAATCCGCCTCTTATAAATATCTCTCTCTCTCGTAGGCTGCCATTTTTCATCGGAAGTGATACCGGTAGTCGTTGTTTCGACACGTATTAGAACGAAAAAGCAACACCTCATAAATCAACACTTTAAAAAAAAAAAAAAAAATGCGCGGGATTTGCGTGAAAAGTCAAAAGAGAAAACGCCGCAAGATTTATTAAGCGTAAGAGAGAGGTAATAAATCCTCCCGCTTAAGCCTATTTCTCGTAGCTTAACACGGAGAGAAAACCCTCCCCATTGTAATAATTACCGCTTCACGATTTCCGCTCAGCATTTATCAAAAAAAAAAAAAAAAATACATTAAGACAAAATATGTCGCGATGACAACAACATCCTTTTAACTTATTACTAAAAATTTTTTTTGAGCGGTTATTAAGAGGTATTTAAAAGATACAAAAAAAAAAAAAAAAATGTGTTTCCGAAAATCCGCGGTTATGTAATCAGAAGGTTAAACAAGGCCAACTCTACTCACAACTTCCTATTTCATAAAATTTCAATAATAATAAAAAAAAAACAGTTTAAATTTTGAAGCTCCACTGTACATATACAGAGTGCGCAGAAAAAAAGTGCACCCAACTGAATAAGTATTAAATTTTGTTAATAATGTAAATATTTGAATGACACATTGAAAAACTGCGCTTTAATTAATTTAACATTGAATTGTTCTATTCTGTGTTTTGAATATCCACTTCCGGTCTCAACACGAGCATCATACCCACTCACTATGCTCCCCATCTTACGTCACAACAGCTTAATCCACATTCTCCCTGCCTCACCCCCCCGCATACAAACACTTCCATCACTCGTTCTTTACTCTCGTAAGACCTTTTCTCGCATCACACCCCATATTTTATGGTCTACCTAATTTAAATCTGGGAGATTGAACAAGTGCGAAAAATACAGGCATGAGAAGTACTCGATGAAGCTGTTGTGTAGTGAGGTGAGAGGGGCATAGTGAGTGAGTATAATACTTATGTTAAGACCGGAAGTGGATATTTTAAACACAGAAAAGAACAATTCAATGTTAAATTAATTAAAGTGCAGTTTTTCCACGTGTCATTCAAATATTTACATTATTAAAACGATTTAATACTCAATTCAGTTGGGTGCACTTTTTTTTACGGACACCGTGTACAAATTCAATAAATAACTTTTAATGGGAAATTAGTAATAAATTTTTGCGCGAAGCAATTAAACGAAATACCGAGTAAAAATTCCTCTCGCTAATTAGGCCGGGGTCAATATGCCTCTTTCTATCTCTCCCTCCTTATCTCGAAAATTATACCTCTCCTTCTTTCACCTAGAATAAATGCCCCTTCTCAATAACTCCCCCAGTGAGAGAGAGTCCTATAATACGTCACTCATATCAATATCCTCAGTGTTTTTCCATTCTAATTTCCAGGCTAATTGCTCCCGTTGTTTTTGTTTTGTAAAGGAGGGGGAAGAAGACATTTACCTGATGGAAGTGTCGTTGCCGTATTCCTCCTGCGCATGCGTGGCGTACGCTCGGCCCCCGAATCTCATCAATTTAGCCAGCTCCAAGTCGCACAGATGCAGCGCCACCTCACAGGGTTGTTCGCCTTCGATCTGGGCCAACTGTTTCCTCAGGGCTGTACCGTACTTGAGAGGGGCGGGGAATGTAGGCTCGACGTTCAGGTCACGGCGTCTCCTGCCCGCAGCCGCCGCCGCCATCATCGGCATCTGCAACAGACCGCCGAACACTAGCCCGCTGGCCAACCCGGCCAAAAGACTTCCGCCCGCGCCGAAACCCTTCTTCTTGTACACGGGGTAGAAGTGATAGTGCGCGTGGCCCATGCCGTACCCCCCGCCGCCGTGGCCCCCACCGTGCCCACCATAGCCTCCTCCATGACCCCCGTAACCTCCCCCGTGACCCCCGTAACCTCCCCCGTGGCCCCCGTAACCGCCTCCGTGACCCCCGTAACCGCCACCGTGACCCCCGTAGCCTCCCCCATGGCCCCCGTAGCCTCCCCCATGACCCCCGTAACCACCTCCGTGACCCCCGTAGCCTCCTCCGTGTCCGCCATAGTCTCCATATCCGCCCCCATGGCCGCCATAGCCTCCTCCTCCTCCGTGGCCCCCATAACCTCCGCCGTGATATTTTTTCATGTGGCCCCCATAGCCGTGGCCCCCGTAGCCGTACCCGCCCTGACACATGTAGACGGCCGTCAGGACGAGCATCACAGCGAATAATGAGCCAACTTCCATTCCCACTATTTTTTTTTTAAAGATTTGTTCTGAATTTGAAACGGAAAAATGGAACAAAAAATAAATATTCAAAATTTTTGTGGGTGAAATTAAAAGTTTGAGAATTGAACGCAAAACGTAAAAAAAAATCAATCAATCAATCAATATTGAAAAATATTATTTTTAGCAGATCGAGAAAATCAAAGAAAAAATGAAGGCTTTAAAATTTAAGGTTAATTCCGTTCAAAAGTAAAGAAATAGCCTCGTTTAAAATGTAGCAAAATCAATTTTAAAAAAAAAATCGTTCGAAATTGATTTCAACGTGAATTTCGTTCAATTAAAAAAAATAATTATTCTGAATTTTTGGAATTTTTTTTTTTGTTTTTTCAAAGTGAATTTTGTTCAATTAAAAAAATTCTTTTAAATTTTTTTTTTATTTCAAAGTGAATTTTGTTCAATTTAAAAAAATTATTCTGAATTTTTAAAATTCTTTTTTTTTTTTTTTCAAAGTGAATTTCGTTCAATTTTAAAAAAAATTACTCTGAATTTTTAGAATTTTTTTTTTTTTTTTTTTTTTAGTTTTTTTTTATTAAAAAGAATTTCGTTAATTAAAAAAAATTATTTTTAATTTTTTTAAGTTTTTTCAAAGTGAGTTTCGTTCAATTAAAATAATTTTTTTATTCAAATTATTCAAATTTTGTAAGTTTTGATTTTTTTCAGCGTTTGCGTTCAATAATAACAACGTTAAATGCTCAAAACAATTAACTTAAATTTTTTATATCTCTTATAAAAGTAAACATCAAAAAAAATTTAGATGATTTATTTGTATCGAGATAAATCTTAATTTGTAATTGAGTTTAATTTAATTTATTCTTTTCAACCCCTTCCTCTTCTCTCCCTCTATATGTATCTTCTATTTAAAAATAGTTTTAATTAAATTCAATAAGTGGCTTAATGAGAGAGGTAGGGTCATCAGCACCTTGTAAACCCTAAGCTTTATCGTCCAAACACATTATTATCTCTCGCAAAATTCAAATAACTTTTAAAAAATTTAAATCTCATTTAAGATTTTACGGCCAGTTAACGAACTTACCGGAAGTGCACCCTTCCAAAACTTAAAAAATAAAATCAATTTTCTTTAAAAATTCATTAAATCTAATCAAATTTTTTGTTCAAGTTGATACGGTAATATAAATAATTTTAAATTCAAAAACAATCAGCTTCAATTTTTTTTTTTTTTTTTTTTTATAAAAAATAAAATCAGTTTTAAAACATTTTAAAAAATCAGTTTTTAAATTTTTAACAAAATTAGTTTTTAAGATTTAAGAAATCAATTTTTGAATTTATATTTTTGAATTTGAATAATTACAAAAAATCAGTTTTAAACAGTTAAAGAAAATCAGTTTTTAAATTAATAAGTAAAATCAGTTTATACAAAAATTTGTTTTTTAAAATTAAAGAAAATCAGTTTTTAAAAATAAAAAAAAATCAGTTTTTAAAAATAAAAAAAAATCAGTTTAAAAATGTTAAAGAAAATCAATTTTTAAAATTAAAATCAGTTTCAAAGATTTAGGAAATCAATTTTTAAGTTTTAAAAAATCAAGTTTTAAAAAAGTTAAATTAAAATCAGTTTTAAAAAAGTTAAATTAAAATCAATTTTAAAAAAATTAAATTAAAATCAGTTTTAAAAAATTGAATCAGTTTTTAAAATTAATCAGTGTCATTTTTTTTTAACAGTTTTCATTCATAAATTAATAAAATCAATAAAATTTTTTTTTTTTTTAAAATTTCTTAAAATTAATTTCCAGTATTAAAATAATAATAAACAATAAAATAAAAACAAAACCTAAATTTAAAGCTTAAAAACTCACCGCAACAAATGTGAAATAAAAATATATCCGCAAAAAGTGCACGAGCCAACCGGAAGTGCACGGTGGAAGAAAACGGAACTAAATTGATCAACATTTTAAGCATCTTAATTTATATATATTCAGCGATTGTAATCGAATGATTAGGTGATTTTGAAATAGTAGGTGGGAGTGATAAACGAATTTTTTTTTATTTGATAATAATAATAATATATTATAAAAAAAAACAATTCCACCATAATACACCAAAAAATATTCACACTTGATCAAACGACGCTGTCTACGCCAACCGACCACCCACACGACTCAAAAACGCCCTTCGATTGTGTGTGTGCTCATCCATCGACACAAAAAAATATTATATACAAAAAAAAAAAAAAGCGGTTAATGGGCAAAAAAAAAAAAATAAATCAATGGGAAAAATCGTAAATTTTAAGTAAAATACCGAAAACATTTTAAGAACAAAAATAATTAAAGTGTCACCATTACACTGTGCTTTTTTCTTCTTCTTTTCTATTTACTGTACACGGTGGTTCAAGGAAAAGTAAACCCAAACTTCAACTAGAAATCCTTATAAATATAAAAAAAATCCATATAAATAAACAAATCCCTATAAATAAAAAAACCTCTAAAAATTAAAAAAATTCTTATACAGTAGATACCGGTATAGAAAAATCCCTACAAATAAAAAAAATCCCTATAAATAAACCAATTCAATAAATAGAAAAATCCCTATACTGTAATTCAAAAAAACCCCCAATAAATCACAAAAGTTCCCTATAAATTAATCACAAAAATTCGCAATAATTAAAAAAAATCCCTATAAATTTAAAAAATCCCTATACATAAAAAAAAAACTCTATAAATTAATCACAAAAATTCCCTATAATTAAAAAAAAATTCCTATAAATCAATAAAATCCTTCAAATAAAAAAAATCACTATAAATCTAAAAAAATCCCTATACATAAAAAATCCCTATAAATTAAAAAAATTCCTATAAATCAATAAAATCATTCAAATAAAAAAAATCACTTTAAATCTAAAAAAATTCCTATAAATGAAAAAAAATCCATATAAATTAATCACAAAAATTCCCTATAATTAAAAAACATCACTATAAATCTAAAAAAATCCCTATACATAAAAAATCCCTATAAATTAAAAAAATTCCTATAAATCAATAAAATCATTCAAATAAAAAAAATCACTTTAAATCTAAAAAAATTCCTATAAATGAAAAAAAATCCATATAAATTAATCACAAAAATTCCCTATAATTAAAAAACATCACTATAAATCTAAAAAAATTCCTATAAATTTAAAAAATCCCTATAAATTTAAAAAATCCCTATACATAAAAAAATCCCTATAAATGAAAAAATCTCTATAAATTAATCACAAAAATTCCCTATAATTAAAAAAAATCCTATAAATCAATAAAATCATTCAAATAAAAAAAATCACTTTAAATCTAAAAAAATTCCTATAAATGAAAAAAAAATATTTCCATATTTCTCTATGGGAGTGACGTAAGGGGAAGGTGACAGCACCCCCTAGTTCTGAAATTCAACGTGGTTTACATTTTGTTGGCCCACCGTGTACGTGTGTGTGTTGGAGGGTGAAACGCGAAATGATTTAACAAAAAAAAAAAAAAAGACATAGGGAGAGGTAATTACGGTACGGAACGGAAGCGCTGTCGATTAAAAAAAAAAAGAAACGGGAACGAGATTTTGTATTATTATTATTATTTCTCATCTATTCAAATCGATTCTTCAACCAAGTTCATTATCGACACACCCACCCACCTCCTTCTTTTCCCTCTATACCGCCCCGCAACTTAAATCATAATTTTTCTTCACCAAAAGAAGAAAACCGCAAATCACGTAAATTTTTTTTTTTTTAAATAAGATTTCAATCTTTGAAAAGTGTCAAATTGTAAAGGAATAAATTTAGCTTTTAATCCTTTCAAATGACCACTCATTAGGGTTCAATATCACATTTAACCTACTTTTCATTTACATCTACACACAATTCCCGCCACTTTTTTTTTATTGCGGTGAAATACTATACACTTACACACTTACTATACAGAACTCGCTTTGAATCTTCCGTTTTTGTTTTTTTTTCAAGTCGCATTCGATTTTTCCAAGTTACACTTGTAAAATCTGCGCATATATCACTCTGCATCTTCGTATTTTCGAAGTTGCATCTGTCTAAATTATACTCCATTACCTCTAGAATCCGCTTTGCGTCTGTCTAAATTACACTCCATTACCTTTAGAATTCGCTTTGCACCTCTTACAATACTATCAATTACTACTAGAATCCGCTCTGCATCTCGAATTTTCGACGTTGCGTCTTTCTAAATTACACTCAATTACAATACCTCTAGATTCCGCTCTGCATCTTCGTATTTTATAAGTTGCATCTGTCTAGAATACAATCAATTACCATCTAGAATCCGCTCTGCGTCTCTAGAATTCACTCAAATTTGCACTAGGTTGCGCTTTGCATCTCAAATTTTCTACTAAAGTTGCATTTCTAGAATTGCACTCAATTACCCTTTAAGATTTTCGCTCTGCATCTCGAACTTTCGACGTTGAATCTTTATGATTCAACTACCAATAAATATCGCTTTGCGTCTTTGATTTTTCGAATTTGCATCTCTCGAAATTCCCTCAATTAGCTCCAAAGATTGCGCTCTGCATCTCGAATTTTCGGCATTCCAACTCTTTAGATTTAGAATACACTCGATATGAGACACAAAGACTCGCTCTGCATCTTTTCAATTTGCATTTGCACCTCTCTGCATTTAATTACACGCAACTAAGACGAGTTGAGTGAGTAAAGCTATTACCCAGTCATCTCTCAATTTTTTCTCGTTGCTTCGTGACCAATTTCACAGCCTAAATCGAGTAAAAAAAAAAAAACAACCCTTTTTGTTAAGCGTTTAATTAATTAATTGATTAATTAATTAGCGCGCCGTCGTTCGATTTCCCCTCAGTTGCGGGGATCTTTTTAATTGCTGCGAAAAAATCTTAATCGATTTGTGACGAGAAATCTTCCTTTAAAATGAGGTTATACTTTCCGGAAGATTAACTCCTGATCGAAAGGTGTGAAGTGTAAACGACGACAAAGGGGGGTCGGGGAGGGGGGGGGGGAGTATAGGGAGGTCGGTGGGGGGTCGGGGGGGGGGCTGGGGGGTTGAGGTATTCAGAGCAACAACTCGTCTACTGAACCAATTTCTTCGCCACGAGAACTCCACCCAACTCATCATCAAACACCATCACACACTCTCTTCCTTCCTTCACTCGCTCAAATACAGCGCAACCTCGACCATTGGAAACTCCGTCCATTTATATTATTGTATTTCTCGTACGGTAATGAATTCGATTTATTGAAGTTTATAATCGGAATTAGCGAGGCTTAGCTATTAAAAATTCGAATTAGCGAGGTTTGGCTAAGCTTTAGAAATCGAATTAGCGAGGTTTAACTGATAAGAAATTCGAATCAACGTGGCTTAGCTATTAAAAATTCGAATTAGCGAGGTTTGGCTTGTTCAAAATTCGAATTAGAGAGTTTTAGATACTAAAAATTCGAATTAAACAGGTTTGACTATATTTAGAATTCGAATTATGGAGGTTTACCCATTAAAAATTCGAATTATGGAGGTTTACCCATTAAAAAATTCTAATTATGGAGGTTTACCCATTAAAAATTCTAATTATGGAGGTTTACAAATTAAAAATTCGAATTAGCGAGGTTTAGATACTAAAAATTCGAATTAAACAGGTTTGGCTATATATTTAGAATTCGAATAATTGTTGAGGTTTGGCTTGTTCAAAACTCGAATTAGCGAAATTTATATACTAAAAATTCGAATTAGACAGGTTTCTCAATATTTATAATTCGAATTATGGAGGTTTATCCATTAAAAATTCGAATTAGCGAGGTTTGGCTATATATTTAGAATTCGAATTATGGAGATTTGGCTTGTTCAAAATTCGAATAAGTGAGGTTTAAGATATTAAAAATTCGAATTAAACAGGTTTGCATGCTATATTTATTATTCGAATTATGGAGGTTTACCTATTAAAAATTCGAATTAGCGAGGTTTAGATACTAAAAAGTCGAATTAAACAGGTTTGACTATATTTATAATTCGAATTATGGAGGTTTACCCATTAAAAATTCGAATTAGCGAGGTTTAGATACTACAAATTCCAATTAAACAGGTTGGGCTATATTTATAATTCGAATTATGGAGGTTTACCCATTAAAAATTCGAGTTAGCGAGGTTTAGATACTAAAAATTCGAATTAGACAGGTTTGGCTATATTTATAATTCGAATTATGGAGGTTTACCCATTAAAAATTCGAATTAGCGAGGTTTAGATACCTAAAATTCGAATTAGACAGGTTTGGCTATATTTATAATTCGAATTATGAAGGTTTACCCATTAAAAATTCGAATTAGCGAGGTTTAGATACTAAAAATTCGAATTAAACAGGTTGGGCTATATTTATAATTCGAATTATAGAGGTTTACCTATTTAAAAATTCGAGTTAGCGAGGTTTTGGCTTTGCTAGAAATTCGAATTAGCAAAGATTTTACCGTTAAAAATTCAAAAATTTACGCAATTCAGTTGTTGAAAAAATTCGAATGAACAGAGGTTTAATTAGCGCTGTTTAGATGCTCAAAGCGCACAAAATAATATTAAGATTTTTTAGCTATACACGTATCAAAAATTCGAATTAGCCCAGGTTTTGTTGATTACAAAAAATATCAGGTATTCAAATTTTCCTCAACAAAAAGATTATTGAAATTATGTTATTGTTTATTATTGGAATTATCGAAGTTTTTTTTTTTTTTTTTTTTTTGCCCATAAGCGGCAGAAGACGAATTCAATATTCGAATTATCGAGCTTCTACTGTACAACACATTAAAATTTTTTTTTTTTATATGGTAATAAAAAAAAAGCGCGAAAACGAATTGATCATGAGCTCCCAACACCCCCTCGAGTGCCGATAGTTTGAAACGAGTGCGTTGTGTATGATCCGCCACCTGGTATCGATTCAATCACAAAATCACACACACAACAAAAAAAAAATAAAAATAATAATAAAATAAAATAAAAATGTAGACGAGTTTTATTAAGACGAAGTAACCGACACTGTAATTATTATATACACGGCGGTGATTCGAGGAAAAAACTTTATATTCTTTCGAATAAAAAAGTCCATCGCTATTTCATTAAACTCGTTTCAAACCAAAAAATAAATTAATATTAAAAAAAAAAAAAAAAAAAATGGCTGCTCATTTTTATAAAGTTTTATAGACAAGAAAAAAACGGAAAGAAAATGCGCGATAAACAATCTTTAAATTGAAATTTCTAGACAATTAATTTATGAATTCGACTGAGAAAAACGATTCCCAAAAACTTACTATATAAAAAAAATAAAACAATTAAATTTCCAATTCTCGATAATAATATTCTATAGACAAGTGTAAAAGTCTATTTTTATGAATCTCATTTCTAAAAAGTTGAAGTAAATTATTTGCCGATAAATTTAATGTCTCACGAACTGCTTCAAACTATACTCACATCTTCAAAACGCCAAAATAGTTTTTATAAGATCCGATTCAAATCAATCAGCTTCTTCACTTACGGTGATAAAATTTCTATTCAATCAACACCCTCGGCCCAAAAAAATAAATAAATAATAATGATTATCCTACCTTATAATTAGACGAACCCAGCTTTGAACTTGGGAGCCGATGATGTTACCCGAGACGATTCCAAAATACTGTACGAGACTTAGTATGGAAAGAGTTTATAATTCAAAAAAAATGTCTTTAACAAGTAGTGCGAGTCGCGAGAGTCAAAATGTTGATATTTTACCCAAAATTAAGAGGAAAACTTTTTTTATCTGTAAAGAAAAAAATTAGTACCGTACCCGAAACGCGCAACTTTCGAGAAAACCGCTCGGCACGGAGAAAAAAGAACGCGTACTGTTAACACAAACGCGAACTTTTGAAACCCGAGTTTTTAAATTTGAGACAGCAAAAGTTATTCTTTTAAATGGAATATTTCAATTCAAAAAATCTGTCACTTCACTTGACTCGAGGTCTTCCGAAACGCGAATTCAACTTTTCTGATTCTTCATTTTGAAAGCCTTAGACTCCGACCAACTTCTATAGCCGGGCAAATTGAGTTTGACAGGCTCTCAAACTTGACACGAAATAGGCTACAAATAAAAATTTTGATAAAGCTAGGTATGATAATAACAGTAATAATAATTATTAAGAACCTTATCGCAGTAGGGACACTCTCCAAAAATTACGTCAAACGTTCGCCTGCTCGTTGGCAAATCTCGTAACCACTACGAAAATAAAAAGTTACAAAACTGACACTGCAGTCTTTATTTGATTCAAAACAAAAAATTTGTCTCACTTCGTATAAACACGCGGAATGATATTCTCGGTTACATTTGGAATCTTCGCACGTTCGATCGGGAATTTTACCGTCCAATTTGTAAACGTAGCAAATCTCGCAATCTTTCTGAATATCCTAAAAACAAAAACAAAAAATGTTAAACGAGAATATATTTTCAAAACTTAAAAAAAAATAATTTTTGAAGATTCGGGAAAGCTTTCAAAACCTCTCGTTTGGTGTTTGTAGGAGAAGGAAATTCCATCTCTAAAACTCTTCTCCAATTTTCTAAAAGCGAAGACTTTTCACACCTGGAAAATTCAAAAATCAAAAAAAAATTTATCATTAGAATAAAAATATGCTGGAAACTTTCGATTATTAACATTTTTCTCAAATATTTTTAATATTTATAATGTTCTATTTGTAATCAAAATATCCTCCTTCGGCCTCAACACACGAAGCAACACGAACTTTATAGCCACTCACTATGCCTCAATACATGGAGTCAGAGACTACTGTAGGTTCCCCAAATTCATCTCACGCCTATATCATAGGCAAGCCATAGTTTAAGGTCTCTTAAATTTATATCTTTGAGATATTGAAAAAGTGTTCCAACGAACTCGGATAATGTTGAAATCAGTGCAGCTCAAATTGAGTAGGGAACTCGTGCTTGAGTTGAAGCCGATGGAGAATGTAATATTAAACACAGAATTAGAATAATTAAATAATACGGAAAAGTCATTAAACTGCAGTTTTTCCATGTGTCTAATAATTCGTTTTGAATAGTGTTTTTCTTTTTTCTTCTCAGACACCGTGTATAGTAACAAAACATTTTCAACCTACCAAGTTTCGAAAGTCGAGTCCAATTTGCTTTGCAAAGGTCCAATAACTAAGAACAAGTAAGAATATTATTATTTTTTAAATGTTTTATGAAAATAAGAGATTCGAAACAAAATTATATCTCTCACTCTTCTCACTTCCCAGCATTTGCCAAGTCGGCGGAAGACAAGGGTTGAGTGGATCTACCACCGTAAATAATAACGAAGCTCCACTCCCTATTGTAAAATTTAAGAAAAAAAAATATTATATCAACAACATTATTTAACTCATTTTTTAATACCAACCTAAAGCCAATCTTCGGTTTAAATCGCAACGACGAGGATGTTCGGGCTCTAAAACCCAAGTGTTGGCTCCGATTTCGTCCATTTCTTTCCACAACTTTTGATACGCTTTTAAGAGTTTCTCGAATTGAAACACGATATCCGACAACTTACTTCCCTTAGAACGATAATAATCATCAAAAAAAAAAAACGCTGGTTATTTCAAAATATGATTTTAAATTTAAAGCTTTACTTCTTCCCAGATGAAATGAAACTCGCCAGGCAGATCAACTTGAGCTTTCGGGGCAACTACTGGAAACTAAAACGACAAATTAACCAATATTTACTTTAAAATAAAAGACAGCAAATATGCAGTGTCGTCACGCTGCATATTTGCAGTCTTTTAAAACGGAAATAAAAATAAATAAGAAACAAACCTCAGCCGATAACTTTAAAATTAAAACATGCTCGCGACTTTCTTCATCTTTTACTCGTAAATGAATTTCACTTAAATCTTCGTCCACATCAATCACACTGAAAAGAAAACATTTACGTCAGAAAAGATACCATTTGTTTATTTAAAAAGTATCAAAAAAAATAGAACATAAAATTAAAAGTTCTAGATCCAAATTTCCAGCTGAATTACTCCGTATTACAGAAATCATTTTTAATAATTGTAAATATTTGAATGACACATGTATTGTGTCTTAACTTTAATCACTTTTTAAACATGTTTAAAATAATTTTCCTTCGGCCTCAACACACGCAGCAATACACATTACTCGGCACTGGACCACCACGAGCTGCCTCGACCCGGTTGATTGAACTCGTCTTAAGCCCGTATCATACATTGGCTTTAATGTCTAGCAATTTTATTCTATAAATCTTTTCATTCATCGTACAGTTCATACCCCATATTTTGTAATCTACCTAATTCAAGTCTAGAATATTGAAGAAATGCGTCTACGTACGTTCACGTCTGCATCAGACATGAGACAAACTTGATCTAGCTGGAATGGTATGACGCTTGTGTTTGTGCGTGTGTTGAGACTGAAGAAGAGCATTTGAAACACAAAATTAAATAAATTAACTGCTAAAAAAAAAGCCATTCGTTATTCAAATAATTATATAGATTGTGTACTAATTCAGAGTTGGATCCGTTTTTATCCGTACACCGTGGAAATTAAACAATATTACACTACTTACTTATCCCAACCTAAACAGTTCAGATCTTCAGATATCTTTCTGTAATAATCGGGGGATTTCATAGCGACCACATTTTTTTGATCAGATTTTATTTCTTCTTCCTAGTGAAATAAAAATATTAGGATAAAACATGTAGGCGGAATAATATCTCGAATCATATGCCATTCCAAATGAATTCGACGTACGTACCAATATCGCCACCAACTCCATTAAAAAAGTTTCCAAATCCCCACTCTCGGAAAGTCTCTGAATTAATAATGATAATAATTATTAAATTTAGAAAAGTTAATAAATTATTGAGACATTAAAAGCCACAAACCAAACGCAATAAAGGTAATCGCGATCTCTTCCCAATTACCATCGCCATATCCACATCTCCTTGTATCACCGAGCCTTGCAACGAGCCGGAATACTTCATTTTCTTGCTATTTAGATCGATCTGTATTCGAAAATCTTTACCCTGTAAATTAAATAGTATTATAAAATTTTCATTCAGAAATTCAGCGCGCGTTATTTTATCAACAATATTCAATCGACACAAATGATGCGAATGAGAGAAAATTTAGCCGTGAATGTAAACTTACGAACGCGGAAATTAAACCGTCGTAGCGCAGCCCCAACTCATCGACAGGTACTAGCATAGGAAACGCGGATCGGAATGTGACTGAATCATTCGCGAATGGCTTATTATTTGACATTTTAATTAATATAACTTTATAATAATTCAGGTTAAAACGTGAGAAGAGGAATTTTCCGTCGTCAACTTTTGCCTTCAAAAGCGGGAGATCTCCGCGGTGAAAATAGCGTGTTTCAGCGCGCAAGTGCTTTAGACTCTGAAAGAGCACGCAAAAGCGCTGCGGATAATTTCTTCGCTCACTCGCAGAATAAATCGTGACGTAATAATTTATATTTTAATACAATGTCATGTAATAAAATTAAATATTTTGGAATGTAGAAATAAGAAATAAATAATTAAATAATATTAAAACTGTATAATAATAATAATTATAATATTTAATAAAATTATAAATGAGGTTCTTAATTTTTTTTTTTTTTTGGGATGTCAGAGAGACACACATCCGGTGACATGGGTCAGGTCAGGTGAACGTATTTTAAACTGTCTTTATAATTTTTTTTAATTATATCGTTTAGAAAGGAGGAAAAGGAAAAAAAAATATATTATAAAAGAAAAGAAAAAAAGTCAAAACAATTTTTTACTTTTTTTAATGTGACCTTTGGAGAGAGAGATTAAGTGAAAACGTTGAAATCGTTAATTAAATTTAATAAAGAAAAAAAAGTATGCATAATAAATTAATAGAGAGCTCAATGCGTAATCCCCTTACGAAATGTGAGCGAATGTCAAAGAGTGTTGCGAGAGAAATTGAGAGAGTGATTAAGAAATTACCTTGGAAAGATAAAAAGTTGTATGTAATAGGACAATAAAAATATACATAAAGATTAAAATCGTCCTTGCAGTTCATTTTCACTGACGAAATTTTACAAATACAAAATAACTTTTTTTTTTTTTTTTTTTTAGTTTTAGAAGTGGAAAAAAAAAAAATTAACTAGATTATACGAAGCGAGGTTATTTACTGTAACAATTTTTTTTTTTTTCAAGGAAATTTAAAGAGGAAAAAAATTTATCGCTGTGAAATTACAAAAATTTTGCGTTTAAATTTTCTTTCGAAAATTTCAACAATTAAATTTCAAGTTTCAAAAAAAAAAACATTTAAATTTTTTTTTTTTTTTTGATAAATTTAAAAAAAAAAAAAAAAAAAAACACATTAAAATAAATAAAATTTTAAAAAAAATTGTTAAATCAAAACATTTAAAAAATAATAATTCAAAAAAAAAAAAAAAATTTAAATACCGGTAATTCTAAATTTTTTTTGATGAATCTTAAAAAAAAAAAACATTAAATTAAGTAAAAATAAAAAAAAAAATTAAAAGGAAATAATGTTAAATAAAAAAAAATAAAAAAAAAAAATTGTAAAATAAAAAAAATATTAAAAATAAATAAAAAAAAAAATTCCTAGTGAACCTTGTAAATAAAAAAATACTCAAAACTCAAAAAAAAAAAAATTAAAAATTAATTTTACAAAAAATGAATAAAAAAAAAATTCGTTAAATCGAAAAAACTAATAAAAAAAATGTTAAAATTTAAAAACTCAAAAATAAAAACAAAAAATAAATAAATAAATAAAAAAAAAAAACAATTTATTACCGGTATAATGTAATAAAAAAAAAATTATTTAAATAGAATTTTGTAAGCCTTAAATAATAATAAAAGCAAAAATGTAATAGAGGAAGTGGAAAACAATAAAAAAAAATAATAATAAATAATAAAATCGCACTTTTTTTAAAAAAAAAAAAAAAATGATTATGGTGAACCGTTGAAAACGCGATAAAAGTTAAATAATTTCGTCACAACAATTAAAAATAATTAATTTTCTCAAGGTTTCACCGTTTACGCGCTGTAAAAATACGTTTTTCCATTTAAAATTAAAAAAAAATAAATAATCATAAATCAAAACGTAAGCAACTGCCTACCCTTGTTCCTTGAGTGCGACTTTTACGAACGCTGGTAATGACATTTGGCGCGCAAAACGAGAGCAATAAATTAGTTAAGACAATGTCAAATTTCAAGTTGCAACACGCGTTCAACAAAACACGCGCTAACAAACAAACAAACATAATAATTATTATTACGACTACAGTACATGAAAATACAGAGCAGGCGCACGCGTCGGGCCCCACAAACACCTTCCGCACATTAGCGAAACATTATTTTGTCAATAAAAAAAAATCGCGCAAATGAAGTTTTCAGTTCTATTTAATAAAAACTCGCGCAAGTAAAATTATAGTTACTAAACTATCGCGCAAACGAAGTTCGAGAAACTCTTAAACCGAGTTTTAGGATGTAAACACTCGCATAAATAGAGTTTTATGAAGTAAACACTCGCTTAAACCGAGTTATAAGAAGCAAACACTCGCGTAAATGAAGTTTTAGGAAGTAAAGACTCGCGCAAATGGAGTTTTATAAAGTAAACTCGATTAAATGGAGTTCTAGCAAATAAACACTCGCGTAGCTAGTTTTAAAATGTAAACACTCGCGCAAATAGAATTTTTAATGATAAACACTCGCGCAAATAGAGTTTTAGCAAGTAAACACTCGCGTAGAAAGAGTTTTAAAATGTAAACACTCGCGCAAATGGAATTTTTAATGCTAAACACTCGCGCAAATAGAGTTTTAGCAAGTAAACATTCGCTTAAACCGAGTTTTAAGATGTAAACACTCGCGTAAATAAAGTTTTAGCAAGTAAACACTCGCGTAGAAAGAGTTTTAAGAAGGAAACACTCGCGTAAATGGAGTTTTAGCGAAATATTAATCGCGCAAATGGAGTTTCCTAAACATCCACGCTTGCCTCGTGCTTTCTTGGGGGGCCCAATATCTCTGGGCCCCTTTGAAAACCTGCAGCCAGCTCCTGCATGAATAGCAGTTAGAAAAAATGAGGAAGACAAGAAGAAAAGAAAAAAAATGGGAGCAGAACAAAGTTGTGTTTGGCACAAATTCAAAACGTTGAACGAAACAGAGAGAGAAAAAAACAACAATAATCATGTGCAAAAAAAAAAAAAAAGAATTTGGAAAAATTGTGACACACGAAATTCTCGTTGTTCGCAAAAATCGCGCAAAGCATAAATTTAGAAATCGACGAAAGAAACAAAACCTTTTTTCACGCGAAAAGAAACAAAAAAATAAAATAAATAAATAATAAAAAAAAACATTGAAAAACGAAATATTTCTCACTCTTTTTAAAAGACAAAATTCGAATACATGTAGGTACTCTATTAATTATCTTTAAAAAAATATATTTAAAAATAGTACATTACTGTACGGTATATAAAAAATATTAAAAAAAATTATAAAATAAATAAATAAAAATTAAAAAAAATTATAAAATAAA
>JAQGAZ010002516.1:0-17252 GCA_034692225.1 Polydesmus complanatus
AGTGTACCGATCGAGGATCAACAATGTTACAGAGTTAAAAGGGAAAATTTTAAAATTGTGGCACGTGATTTTTAAATGGCAGATACGTTTTCGAGCTTGCATTCCAGCTAATGGTGGAAACTTAGAACACATTTAAAATTGGGTATTTATTTGTTAGGATTTTTAGTACAAATGTGGAAAAAAATCATTCGATTTGGTTGAGAAATAAATATTTTATGGGCAATTTTGTGAGGTTCCCTTTTATCGTACTCACCCAGTATATTATTTTTCTATACTGTAATTGTATATAATTATTGAATGTTTCCACACCTAGAATATATAGTAACCATTACACCAGCAGCCCATCACCATTATACCAATAGATTCTAGACTTTGATTAAAAAATTACTTATTTAAACTTATTTATTATTTTTAGCCAATTGGTTTCATCACTTACAGCTCAAAACAAATCAATAATTAAGATACATGTACACTTAATTCTGTTTTTACATAATAGAATGGTTCCTGAAAAACGCGTGTAAAAAAAATTGGGCAAAAAAAAGACATTGTACCAATGAGAAAAAGGAAGAATGGTTCTAAAAATACAGGAAAAAATAATTTTTTCCTTTGGTCCCCCCCTTCAGTCACAAAATCACGTTCACATTTTTTTTTCACTCACTTTTATTATAAATTGTAGTGCAAACCAAACATATCTAATTGAGCATAAATTAAGCCCTATAGTTGCAAGAATACCTAAATTAAGCTAAGAGCAACTTAAGCTAAGAGTAACCAGTATAAAAAAAATGTAATTTTTTTTTTAATTTAAACAAAAAAAATTTTAAAATTGGGTTACACTTCGTAAAAAACCGTGTTAATTCAAAATATTATTACCTGTGTAAAAAAAAATTAAAATTTATTTTAAAACCGTGTTATTTCAAATTCATGTAAAAAAAATCTGTGTAAAAATGGAACCAGGGTCACTTGAAATTAGCCATTTTATATTATTTAATTATATCTTTCATCAGTTTAGAATTTATTTAATATAAATTATTTAATTTTATTAGTTGATCATTATTTAATTTGTCATTTACTAATAATATTAACTAATATTCCTTTTTAGTGAAATTTATGGTACTGCCCCATCCATAAGTCCTACTATGGTAATAGTTCATTCATTAGCATGATGGCAATTTTGTATTTAACATTTCTCATGCAGCAGCTACCAACATGCACATTTTAAATTTTCATTTATGGAGTTATTTACTGTTCAATATTGGCACATGGGTAAAGTTGAATAATAAAGAGTTTGGGACAATAGTAATTCATTGGAGAATTATACTGTTTTTTCAATAAGAAAGCCTAATTTTGATTAATTTACTAAATTTAAAAACCATAAT
Organism: Polydesmus complanatus; assembly: GCA_034692225.1. Classification (NCBI taxonomy): domain Eukaryota; kingdom Metazoa; phylum Arthropoda; class Diplopoda; order Polydesmida; family Polydesmidae; genus Polydesmus; species Polydesmus complanatus. The sequence continues at coordinate 1,377 of JAQGAZ010002516.1, forward strand.
AAACAAATCAAATTTGTTTCTTTATAAATTAAAACAATTTTTACATGCATAGCTTACTATTTTTTTTTAATTACAAAATGTAGTATAAAAAATTTTTGGGCTCTGTCTATTTTTTAAAATTAACTTATAACAATAACAGAAAAGACTAAATATTACAAAATGGGATTAAATATTACCTTCTGCAATCTCCACTATCCACAAGACTAGTTAAAAGTGTCAACAAGAGTCACAATAATGCAGTTCTTACAAACAATTATTAATATGAAATCAATAGAAGTAATTTGAGAAATTGATAAAACTGAGAAGACAAAAGTTGAGCTTGCGTCTTCTATTAAAAAGTGCATCACTTTACATCTTAGATGCTTTCCCAATAACAATTAATTACAAGATTCAAATTAAAAGTTACACAATGAATAACAGCTTATGGCACCAAAATTGAACATACAGTAAATGTTTTTATAAAATAACGAAACATAATAATTAAATACAGCAATACTGCACTTAGTGAGGCTTTGAACAGTGTGATTTGAAAATTTTATAGTTAAATTCAAATTTTTTCTTTTATATTATAATAAATTGTTTTGAGGTTTCTACTTAAACATCATTACAGTGAAACACACTATTCTGAACCCAAAGCTACAGCTTATGCACATGATTGTATAATAAGAATGCGTGCAAAATAAAAAGGTGAAAGAAAATCTTTGACAAAGGGGGGACCAAGGAAAACAAATGCTCTTCAGTTATTTTTGAAAACAATTGACACTTTATATGTATTTCATTCCCTGATCAGTGCAGTTTCCAACACTGTGGCATATTTGTGGAACTAATGTACAGTACTGGCAATACTGCTCCTATATTAGTGTGGGTAAATTAAAATGATACACAGTTAAAATCATAATTAGCATCTAAAGTTTCTTTTAAAATTTAGAATTGATAGATAGGTAATTTCTTTTGTAATGGCTGCAATGTTATGATGGTCACTTATTACCACAAGCATGTTCTTGTTAATTATATTAGCTCTCATTAAATCAAATGTCAAATTTTTTTAGCTATTGGATTATATTTTATAAACATTTACAGTGCCCAATAAAATTTCAAAACTTTGTAAAAGAATATTTATAAAATTTGCCTTAATTTTTTTTTAATTTTTCTATAAATCTGCTACTATCCCTCAAAAGTTTGTTAGTTTTTTTAAAACTCTTGTCATGCTTCTTAAAGCTTGTTAATTTTGATCATCAGTTTATTTTTTCTCACCATTTATGTGTTCCAGATGTCTTGTCACTCGCAGAAAAAAAGAAAACTCACTATTATTAACTTTATTTTCTAAAGGTTTTTGTAGTGTTTTGAAACATTTTTATAAACAAAATTTTAAAAACGCATAAAACTTGCTGCCCAAACACATATATATTGCAGACACTACCACAGTAAGAATGTACAATGATGGATAGAGCATTAGCTTATGGCACAAAGTCTTGTTGGAAAATGTAAGTTTTGCTTGGATAAAAAATACCCAGCCCCACTGATTATGAGTCAAAAACCACATACCATATTATCCCCCCCCCCCCTATAGATGCCAGCAGGTATATTCTAATATACCAGCCAGCAGCTATATGTAAGAAAAACATTTGAGAAAAACAAACTGATAAATAATGAACACTTTGCCCAATTTTCACATCAACAAAATATTAAAATATTTTATAACTATTATATATAGTAATTTTTGTGGAATGTCCCAAATACTGTATAAATGTGTATCAGTATTATGCATTTTAATCATTTTATGTAGTGGTATACAACGTCTCCTACTCCACATGAGTTATAATTGAACATACCAGCTGGCTGGTATATTTGAGTAAATTTATATACTTTTTATTTGGTCAAAACTAGCCTTTTTCAATTAGAACAGCAGGCAGCTATAGGGGAGGGAAGGGAGAATATAATAAATCAAATAATATGGCATAAATACATAAATAAACTCTCAAATTGCATTCCTTGACTCTAAAATCTTAAACTAAACTCAAACTCAATCACAAAACTCAATTAAAACAAATAATTTTCAATACAGCAAAATCGTTAATACAACAAAACTTTTAAAATGGTAAAACAAAATAGTTATTGCCAAAAAAATACATTCTATTGCAAATGGATTTTCAATTAAACATAATTATTAAAAACAGCAAAAAAAAACAACAATATAACCATTTCAAAGCAATTTTGATATGTGCTTAGTGACTGAAACAAAGCTACTTTGTTAAAACAATCAATATGTCCTATCCTCTCTTTTGGGGTTGGCATTTAGGTCCCCACCATCACATCTTAACCTCAGAAAATATGTATGATTTTGAACATATGCTTTCATACTCTTTACTGCATACTTTACTTGGGAGTTGATATGCCAGCTATGTTCTTATGTTGCAATCTGGCTAAATTTGCTTATAGAAGTATAAAACAATGTAGTATGTTGTTTGAGTTGGAGATTGATTTCTGTGCTCGGTATGTCTATCACAGTCAATGAAGTTTATTTAGGGTGTCACTATTGAACACTTAGGGTGCCAAAAGTAGTCAGGCAGTTAAGTCCTTTTTATGTTGCTGCATTTTGGAATACCCTACCTGCAAATATTTATAACTTTGTAACAGATTGCTGCGTGTTTTGCTTAAAATGTGGTCATTTTGGCAAGTTAATTAAGGAGTATGATTGTGATGCAGCAGCATGACTTTTTATAAACACAATATATTGCCATTTAAAGTTTGTTATTAGAATTAATATGCAGGTTTTTGTTGTCTCTTATTTGCTAATACTGATTGATTTCTCCTTTATTTGCTGCATCTTATTTATAGTTTGTAATTTCAAATCTTGACAGAACTTGTTTATTCGAATGATTTTTTACATCATTCACTATTTATTACCTCTACAAATCTGTGACACAATTTAAAAATTTATTACAACAAAATATTTACTACAATTTAACATTTAAGTTACTGTATAATCAAAAAATATTTATTTATTATTCTTGCAAATTTGCCACAATACATAAAACAAGAAATTTCTTTACATTTTTTACATTAACACAAAATTATCAGTATTTTGTCTTTGTCTATTCCTATTTGACATTTCTACAGTTTGCCACCAGGGTTAGTGATAAATAGAAGGCTCCTCAAAACAAAAAAAAACCATTTGGATGAGAATGCCTAACATAGCAATAGAGATATAGCATATACATGTACTTTGATGGAATAATTTTTATTGTAGTTGCAGAGATAATTTATAGAAAATATGTTATTCATTTAGAATAAATCCCCAAATAATGTGTTCCTGTGGCCAGACAATGATTTGGATTGTATATAAATGTTTCTAGCTTTATAAAACCCTCCAATTGCCATAATCTAAGTTTTATTATCTGAATTGTCATCATAATTAGGAGAAGAATTGAGCTGCAGGGACAACACAATCAGATTTTCAAGAATAAACCTTAAGGGAACATAATCAATATAGAGGCAAAGAATGATATATATGCAGAAGGGGAAGCATTACTTAGTAGGGAGAGCATTACTAGGCAGGAAAGCATAAGCATTAAAAGGCACATAAACAGGAGCATAAGGAACATAAACAGAAGGAAAAGAATAAGAAAAAGGAAGAGGGTAATCAGATAGGGAACGGGAATCAAGAGGGGAAGGGTAATCAGGTAAGAGAGCATAAGCTGGAGTTAAAGCATAATCAGATACAGGTTGTTCCCAATTCTGAGGTTCTTCTGATTGCGATCTTAAAATTTGTTCAAGATTTTGATCCATATTTGAGTTAATGGGGTCAATATATGGGTTTATAGGTTGTTCAATAATTCTCCCCCTAACTGTTCTACCTGTGGTTCTAATGGTTCCACCTGTAGCCCTAACTGTCCCACCTGTGGTTGTAACTGTCCCACCTGGTCCAGGTGAAACTGGCCTTTGTGAACTTAGTCCAGATGGTATTACTCCAGGTGGAATAAATTCAGGTGGAATGATTCCAGGTGGAATGGGTCCAGTTGGAATAGGGCCAGTTGGAATAGGTCCAGTTGGAATAGGTCCAGTTGGAATGGGTCCAGTTGGAATAGGTCTAGGTGGAATGATTCCAGGTAGAATAGGTCCAGTTGGAATGGGTCCAGGTGGAATAAGTCCAGGTGTAATGGATCCAGGTGTAACTGGGGTGAGTGGTATTGATTGAGGTGTAACCAGTCTAGATGTAACTGATCCAAGAGTGACTGGTCCAGGTGTAACTCGTTTAGGTGTAACAGGTCGAGGTGGAATTGGTCCATGTGGGACTGGTCTAGATCCCCCATATTGGCCACATGCCCCATTTTGTCCATTTTCACCACATTGTTCATTATCCCCATCTTGTCCACTATTCCCATCTTGTGAATTATCCCCATCTTGTCCATTATCCCCACATTGTCCAGTATCTTCACTCTGACCACCATCCCCATCTTGTCCATTATTTCCATCTTGGCCAATATCTCCATCCTGTCCATTCTCCCCATTCTGTCCACCATCACCACCTTGTCCACCATACCCATCTTGTCCACCATCTCCATCTTGTCCATAATCTCCATCTTGTTCATTGTCCCCATCTTGTCCATTGTCCCCAGAGTCTCCATCAGATCCATAATCCTGTGTTGAAGAATGTTTTAAATAGAAAACATTCATCACAGTGAATATAATCAGCTTGGTTAAAGTTGCCATGATAAATCTAAATAATCATAAAATAAAAAACACCAATGAATGTGACCAACTAACTTGTTCTTCAAAATTATTTATTTACCTTTCAAAAATACTGTTGAAAATTAAAATTATTAATTACTCTAAAAAAATTTTTGTTTCATGGCATTAATAATCATACACTGCTACTGATTTATGCTTTCAACTGAGAAAATATTTTTTTAAAAATAATTTGATGGCTTTTAAAGTTTGTCACCAGTTAGTGTAAACTTTATTATTGCACCCTTATTGATAAATATTACCTTCTGCTATCTTTCTTATCCACAAAACTTATTGTCAACAAAGGTCATGATAATGTAGAGCTTGCAAACAATTATTAAAATTAAAAAATCAGAAGTAATTTGAGAAGTTGATAAAACTACGATGGGAAATTGAGCTTGTGTTTTCTATTGATAAGCGCATCACCTGACATCTTAGATGCTTTCCCAATAACAATTAATTGCTTCTAATTACTTATGGCATAAAAACTGAGCACACACAATGCTATAAACTTGCAAAACATAATAATTAAATACATATGAAATCACATACAGTTAAAATCTTTATTTATGACTGAAATTTCTCTTTTAAATTCATTTGGGGTGACCACACCTACAAACTATAAACTTTTATAATTGTTCATTAAATTGCTCATACTAATGTACTAATTCAGTTCCTTATTCCTACAAATCTATGATTATTATCTAAAATGAATATTGTTCTGTAAACTCGAAAAATTGGATTTTAAAAGGAGTCATTCTAGCGGCAGTAAAAAAAAGTTTTGACTTGAAGGCAGCAAATTTCTAAATGTTTTCCTGTGTTTCAGCATGTGTTTGAAACAGTGCACAGCATAATTAAATATTTAAAAAAGGTCAGAAAAGTGAAGTTTTTAAATGTGTTAACATATTAAATTTATTTAACAGATTATGCTAATCCTGCTACGTTCATTTTTTTTGCTCTTGAAAGAATAGACAAAAATATTTTTTACGCTTCTGACTAGAAACCAAGTTCACACACTTCCTTCGAGAAGGTGGTTAAGAGATCTACAGCTCTAAGAGTGATTGTTTACCACTCACTTCTATTTTGGAATTTTTTGTTCCCAAAAATTTATAAATAAGTCATTCAATGTCAATTATATGTTCTCTTGGTGATTCCATGTATTGGTATACCCTACTTGTTAAATAATGATTTGCAGTGCTATAATGATTTAAAAATAAGTCTTGAAAAGTAATGCCCACAAGCCTTACACTGCTAAACTAAAAAAAGAAATTTAGCTGGATTGCATTTCAAAAAATTAACAAAAAAAATATTAAAAAAACTGAAAAAAAAAAAACCAATTTAAAAAAAAAAAACTGAAAAAGTTCAAAAAAAAAAAGTAAAAAACTAAATAAAATTAATAAAAAAAAAAAAAATTGATTAAAAAAAATAAAAAAAAAAACTGAAAAAATTGACAAAGAAAAATATTATTGAAAAAAATAATGACTGGCGGCAGATCGTTATGCAGTGGGAGTGATTTGGGCTGTCGTTTAAGTAGTAGAAATGTTTGGAAAAAAATGCAATTATGCGGAAATGTGAGGTAGATAATTATGTACTACTTCACAAATATGCCTAGTAGTTTCTGAGTATCTCCATTTTTGGGTTTATTTGCATGATTGGCAATTCAGTAGGCCTTTGTAGGATAGGAAATATTTCTGCGATGTAAAGTCAAATAACCTCATTATTACAATCTATTCTTTAATTTCATTGTAAATATTATTTGTGTAAGTTTTATTTAGTTACGAAAATGACCTAATTCTGTTTTTACAAAGTAGAATAGTTCCTAAAAAACGCGTGTAAAAAAAATCGTACAAAAAATGACATTGTACCTATGCGAAAGGGTGAAAGAGGAAGATTGATTCCCAAATTAAAAAAAAAATCAAGGCAAATAATTTAAAAAAAAATAAAGAAAGCGTGCGTTTTACACTTACGGATTATTATTTTATGTTAGCAAGATACACATATAATAATATGTAATACAGTTGCAGTAAAATAAACTAAGGAAAACTTACTTGTAAACTAAAGCTAGGTGAGAGCACTGGAACAAAAGTGCAAGCCAAACATATCTAACGGAGCATAAATTAAGTCTTATAGTCGCAAAAGTAACAAAATTGAGCTAGGGGCAACTTAAGCGTAAAAAAAAAAATGTGAAAAAACCGTTGTTTTTGATTTAAACCAAAAAAACTTTAAAATTGAGTTAAACTTCGTAAAAAAAACGTATTAAATCAAAATTACTCGTGTAGATTTTAAGAATAGACAAATTTATTTTAAAACCGTGTAATTTCGTGTAAACAAAATCCGTGTAAAACCAGAATCAGGTGTCCCATTTAAAGGATACCCAATTAAAAAATCTTTTACTTTCAATAAATTAAAATTAACAAATTATTATTATTTAATTAAATAATATTACGTATAATTTTTTTGTATACAGTATGTACAACAACTTTTTCTGTCAGGCATCCTTTAAATAAAGAGATGGTAACATTTTAAATTTTGGCTGTTTTATTTTGTAATTACTATAGTGTAATTTGATTAATTTAATAAATGTAAACAAACATTTTTATGTGACTAAAATTAATGATTTTGATACTATTATTTTATTTTGTACGAAGGTAATTCCTAAAGTAAGGTCTCATTAGTAGTTAAAAATAATTAACTCATAAAATATATATATTTTTTTAATTTTACTTTACTACAAAACATTTATGCATATTTGCATATTTTTCCAAACATTTTTAGTACCGAAACAACAGCCCAAATGACACCCACTGCATAACGATCCACCAACGCTGATTTTTATATATTTTTATATCCTGATTTATTTATTTTTTGTAATAAGTCTGCTTCACTCTATGTCCCTATGTGCATACATCGGTCTGCTATGCCAGCTAGTGTTATTGGACAAACCATTAAACTAAGATTCAGATTTAAGCTTAAAAAGAACTTAAATGAAATTTGAAAATATATTATAAATTACTTGATGAAAATTATTACATTTTATTACAGCAACTAATATTGTTACTACAATTCAGATTTTATAGCAGTTAAGTTTTTGTTGAAACAAACTTTTTTGCATTATCAAATTCCTGACAGTTTCAAGCAAATTTTAAATTACAAATAGTATAGGCCCATGATGCTGGAAATGTGTGACAATATTTGCTGTTTCAATCATTGGGCATCAAAGTAAACAAGTACATTTTAATAATAAGTTGATAAAAACACCTTTTTTTTATTTTAAAGCACAAGTATCAATAATTTGTCTTTTACTTTATAAAATTCAACATTGTAAGTTTATAAGTTTCATGTGTCAATTTTTATTTTAGTTACAATGATAACTTATAGAAAGTACATTGAACAAACTTTTTTTAAAAGAAAATTTGACATATTCATAAAAACATGCGGCATTTCAACTGCATGTATTCTTTTGAAATGACTTAAAATTTATATATTCATTTGGATTTTCATTTTAAGTGGGAATAGGACTGTGAGCTAAAGAGGATCAGGAAAAAAAGAATAAGCATGAGAAAATAGATTAATTAGCAACAGGAGGGTAATCAGGAAAAGGAAGGTAATCAGGAAGAGGGTAATCAAACGAGGGAGCAGGAACGGGAGAAGGCAGTTCCCAGTTCTGAACTTCTGATTGTGATCTCAACATTGACTCAAGATTTGAGTTAATAACTGGGTTTATAATTGGCCTAATTGGACCTACAATTAGGTTAATAATTGGTCTCAACATTCTTCCTGAACCTGAGTTATAATCTGGGTTAATAATTGAACTAGTGGGTTTAATAACTGGGTTAAACACTCGTCCAAAAATGTTCCACCATCGGGGTCTGACTGTTGAACCTCTAGGCGCAACTGTCCCTCCTGTAACTCTAACTGTAACACCTGTGGGTCTAACTGTCCCAATTGGGGGTCCACTTGTAACACCTGTAGGCAGACCTGTCCCACCTGGGAGTATACCTGTCCCACCTGGGGGTGTACCTGTCCCACCTTGAGGTTGTGTCACTATGAGAGCCTGACCTCCTGGTTGACCTCCAACTTGTGAACCTCCTTGTCCTTCTGGACCTCCTTGTCCTACTACTTTTCCAATTTGTGGACCTCCTTGTCCTCCTGGAAATTGTTGGGTTGGGAACTGCTGACCAGAGGGTAATTGCTGACCTGGGGGTACTTGCTGACCTGGGGGTACTTGTTGACCTGGGAATACTTGTTGACCTGGGAATAGTTGTTGACCTGGGAATACTTGCTGACCTGGAAATTGCTGACCTCCTTGTGGTTGACCTCCTTGTTGCTGGCCAGGGAATTGTTGACCTGGGAACTGCTGACCAGAGGGTAGTTGCTGACCTGGAGGTAGTTGCTGACCTGGGGGTACTTGTTGACCTGGGAGTACTTGCTGACCGGAGAGTCCTTGCCCTCTTGAGAGCATACCTGACCCAACTCCTCCATATTCCCCACATTGTCCATTGTCATATTCCCCATCATCTCCATCACCTCCATCATCTCCATCACATCCATAATCTTGGGCTGATGAATATTGTAAGTAAAAGGCATTCATCACAGTAAGTACAAACAGCTTGGTTAGGGATGCCATAATAAATCTAAATAATAGTTAATAAATTCTATGTAATAGAGTTTTACAACAAAACTTTAAACTCCAACAACTTGACTATTAATATGAAAATTTGAAGCTTTTAATCTAAAATTTTGATTATGTGAAATAGATGCTTCATAATCTACTACTATTACTAATGGTAATCAGATTAAAGGAGTGTAAAATTATATTAATGAACTGATGTTTTAATGTTGTTACAATGCAACTATAAAAATTGCTAGAGGTTAAGACTTGTATTTGTTACAGTATGCTCATTAACTATAGCATGTTTATAAACTTACTAGTACTGTATGTTTATTATTCTGCCGTATGGATACTTGCATTAAAATCTTCAAAACACATACACACATACTAGTAAACATAAAACTTACGAACATACTATATAACATAGATAAAATCTATCTAATCCCTAAATTTAAAAAACCATCACCATTCAGCAATAATTCTTTTGGATATATTTGTTTGCAACATTGTTAAACTATGAGAACAAACTAAATATTGTACAGCAACACTAAATATTACCTTCTGCTATCTCTCCAAAACTTGATCAAAGTGACATCAAGAGTTATGATAATGTAGAGCTTAAAATCAATTATTGAAATTAAATTACCACGACGAATTTGAGAAGTTGATAAAACTGAGATGAAGAAATGAAGATTGTTTCTTCAGTTACCAATACTTGACATTTTAGATGCTCTTTCTAAATCAATTAATTGCAGGATTCAAATTAAAAGATACGCAATAAATAACAGCTTATTGAACAGGGTGAGCCCAAGAAATTTCCATTTAATTGGTGGCAAATTAAAAGAACATTACTTGTTAATAAAAAATAGTTTTACGAACAAAGTTAATTTAAGATTTACTATCAAACAGATTTAAACAAAGTATTTTGAAGTTAGTGGTCACTGTTTGCTGACCATTAGTGGATAACTTTTAGAAATTTTAAATTATTTAAATTAAAAAAATTAGGACAATAGAACTTATTCAAGTTGCGTTAAAAATAATAATAATAGGCCTAATTATTCTGACACAATAAGTATTTTTGCTGATCAGACTCACCGTTTTTTAATGATATCTCGTTTGCTACACTTCTGTAATGTGGCTTTTAGCAGCCTTTAACTAAAAATTATCGAATTTTAGGTTTAAAAAAAAATGCAGTACTGTAGTACAGTACATGTATTAGTGATTTTATAATAATTTTAACCAGTCACCGTTTTAATCTAAATATTTAGAAATGTCTTTTCTAAACTAAACAAATTTTTATAATTTTAAATTTTAATTATTTTTTACAGTATACTGTAGTTGATAAATTCTTTTTCTTATTAAATCATAATTTTTTTATATACCGGTAATATATAAAAAAAAACTGCGTTCCGCCATTTGTGCATGGCTCTCGTCGAAGGACACCACTGATGATAGGTTATGCGGAAAGTGATGACATCTCCAATTATCAGTGAGTTTGCCTGGAATAAGGATACAGACGGACCACCCGTGTTTAAAATTATAAATGTAATTTATTAACTTTTTATTTCTCCAGATTCAATAGTAAAGCTTTACTGTCAGTGAATCAAAGTTAGCGGAAAATTTTAAAACCCCATCAGTGCAGTAACTGGACGACATGTAATTTTCTAAAAATGTATCTAAAATATTTATTAATTATTAATATAATGTATTCCAACGTTTAATTCTTGAGAAATGTATAACTAAACTCAAAAGCAAAAAAAAAAAACATACAGTACATGCATATACGTTGCGGTACGCCTATATATTATAATATTTTGTTGTTTTTTTAAAGCTTTTTCCACTTAAAAAAATTAAAATGCATTTAAAAAAACTATTACTGGTATGAGTTTGTGTAAAAAATGATTCAAAAGTTTGAATTTTTTTTTACACTTGTTAAGATTAATTTTTTAATAACCGACTGAAATTGGTCCAAAAATGTAGTTCTTCCATCAAAAGGAAAGCTATGTTTTGAAAAATAAATAAATCAGTGAAATTTTAATGAAAATGCATACTTTTTTATATTAAATTTATGTACAACATCTCATTTTAATATGAAAAACAGCATTTGGCATATGACCTCCCCCACTGATTCGGCACGTGTTTATGTGTTCATTGAAATTTACATTAACCCTATAGCATGTGCAATTTGAATGGTGGCAATAACTTCAAGGGTGAGCACGTTAACACGTGCCAACTCAATTGGGCAGGTCAAATTCCAGATGTTGTTTTTCATTAAATCGGAGATGTTGTTGATGTTTTTTTTTTTTTTATCTTTAAAGAACCAATTTTTTTTTGTTGTTGGTGAAAAAAGAGGAATAACTTGTTTAAAGTCTAAGCATTTATCTGTTTTCTTATGTTATCTTTTGAGTCTAAAGCACTGCTGTACCAATTAAATAGATGCTATAGGTGCTTACAGCAATACGAGGTTTTCTCAATTTGTGCAAATTAAAGAAAAACGTTTCGAGAGATAATTTTTTTTTTTTTAATTTAAGCTAAATTTGTTTTCGCTTCTGATTTGGTATGTAGTAAACAGTGAATCATTAACAACTTGCTGGTGACGTCATTTGTGGAATAACATAATAAGTGAGAGCTTTGAGAAGGGTGAAATAAAATACATGTAGGTACAATTTTGCCACAATAATTGCATTTCAAACGGCAAAAATAATACACACATAAATAATTATGAACATAAAACCATAAGAACACCCAATAACTCAAAAATGTGTAACAATGGACATGTCCTGTTATTGCTAGTGCAAACTCTCATTTTATTACTACAGGTTACTACATCACTTTATGGTGTTTTGTATGTTTTCCGAGAATTGTTTGAATCAAAAACAGGATATCATTCTCTCTCCATTTCTTATGAAAAGAGAAAACGTCGGTATAAAAACAAGCTAAGTAATTAATAAGAAAAATTATTTACGAGTATATCCAGTAATTAAATTTAGCTGTGCTTCTAGCTTGAGTGAGGAAAAGTGTGTGTCAACATTATACGCTAACATTAAATTGTAAGATGAAGAATTGCGAGATACTAGTTTCTCTTGCTCTAATGTCATTTGGAAATTTTAAATCGGTGAATAGCTGCGAAGAATTCTACGAAAATAGACCTTTCTATGATGGCTGTCCCTCGCATTATACAGATTACTCGGAGCATAATATAGAATTTAAATGCTTTGAAAAGACAGAAGCTGCTTCTTTCGGAGGACACGTTTTCGTTGATGCCGATTCCTCCAGTTTTAAATTGTGGTGTTTGAAATATTACCCAAGGTTCAACTCTCCTCCAGGTAATGTAAAAAAAGGTGACACCATTGACTCCCTCAAATGTGCAATAACGTTTACTTTTAACAACAAGGATTATCCCGTGAATTTAATCAAAAGTTGCGTTGAAGATGCAAATTGGACTAACCACCAATTTAATTCGAAAATCAATAATAACAATAGTTGGCGTTGCGTTAATATTGGAAAAGAAATATATTATGCGGACTACCGGCCTAAATACGAAGAAATTGATGCTAAATATAGTTTCGAATTCTATTCAATGGTCGTGTTCACCAAATTCAACGTTTCCAAAAGTAATTTTATTATTTCTATCGACTCATCTACACCAAAGCCACACTATTTGTCTCCCTTAACCAACCTAACCGTTGAAAGTTTGGATCTATCGGGCTTCACATTTTTTGAAAAGCTCGAAAACAACTTTTTTCCGCCGATCTTATCTCTGCGTCATTTAAGTTTGAAAAATTGCGGATTAAGAGAAATGGAAATCGACGCTTTCGACGCAATTCCCAATCTCAAACACTTAGATTTAGAAGGAAACGCTTTCTACCAAGTACCCGAAGCCATTTTAAAGCTGAAAAATCTGCAAACGCTTAACTTTAAGAACAACAAACACCTTTTTTTGGAAATAACCGCGCAAAATGTGCCATTTTTACCGAAGCTAAGATGCTTAGAACTTAACGCAATCTACGCAATTTCGGATAAATACCATATAAATAACTTTAAGATGAAAAACTTGGAAAAACTCGATTTAGGCGGACTACAACACATTCATTTATCGCATTTAGATCAACTGGTGTTCGACGTTCCTCGACTCAAACATTTAACCTTGCCTAACAAATATCTCCCCGACCTACGCCACAAGGTCAATTTTTTTAACTTGACTCGATTGGATACTTTGGATTTAAGTCGAAATGAAATCACGAACTTTTCAGAATATATCCACGGTATGTTCCCCGATTTAACCCAACTGCGTGCATTAAATTTGGGCGAAAACGACTTAACCCATCCTTTAAATTTGCAGCCATTTTTATCGACTATTCAAAATATGCTTAATTTAAATTTAAGTAACAATTTAATTGCATCGTGGAACGAAACAATATTTGATAAAATTGCCACGAATTTAAGCGTTGATTTGTCTTCTAACAACATTTCAATGGTAAATGCAGCCATGTTGTCAGACTTTAAAACGCTTAGAAATGTCAACTTATCTGGCAATCCATTCGATTGTCATCAGTGCTTAATCGAACCATTTTATCGATGGCTTTTACATAATCACAACTCCAACCAAACTTACAGGTGCTTTTATCCGCGAGATTTGAAAAATATTTTAATAAGTGACTTAAACATTGATCCCGAACTATGCAAAGAAAAAGTGTTTAATTGGTTGACTAAAATCCTAATTCCCATGCTAATGGTAATTTTGTTAACAACGATAATTACTTTTCTATCACTGAAATACAAATGGCACTTGAACTATTTATACCATTTAATTCGCGCCAGAATCAACGCCAGGAGGAACGATTTGGGTGTTAATCTGACAACGCTGTTCAACTACGACGCGTTCGTGTCCTATTGCTCGTCGGACTGCGCATGGGTGGTGCAACAACTGATTCCCCACCTGGAGAAGGAGGAACCGACTCTCCATCTGTGCGTCCACGAACGCGACTTTTTGCCGGGAGGGACGATAATGAACAACGTCATCGACTCCATCGATCAAAGCCGGAAGTCGCTCTTCCTCATCTCCAAGCAGTTCATTCGCAGCAACTGGTGCCAATGGGAACTCCAAATGGCGCAGCACAAGCTGTTTGAGGACGGAAGTCACGTTTTGGTGCTCATTCTGCTAGAGAACTTGGAGGGGGAGGCTATACCAAGGACACTGCAGAAACTGATGGCCACACGAACCTATCTCATTTGGCCGGAAACAGACAACGTGACGGAACACAAACTCTTCTGGTCGCGGTTGAGGCAGTACATCGATAGATGTCGCTGTCAGCAAGCTCATGGTGAATACATTATTATTAACAAAAACATAATTATTGGTTTTTAATGTAAAAAAAAAATAACTTGTGATTAACTTTGAATGGCGCTTCAATTTAATTTATTTTATTTTAAGATAACAATCGCCCATCTTAGACCACTTGATACACCTTTTTCACCTATCATTGTTATAAAAGTCGGAATACAACTCATGTCATTCAATATTAATAACTCAAAGAGTGAAAATCAAACTATCCGAAGTACGCTCATATCATCCGCTCTGAAAATAGGTTACAACACTTTTTCGTTTGGTAATGCCATCGTTGTACTATAAATTACAAGTAGTGTCTCTTATGAAGAGTAGAGAAAGATGTAAAGAAGCTGTTTAAAAGACCTTTCAACGCGCTAAATAATAAAATTTCCGCAAGTTAGCCCCCCCCCCTCCCCCCGACAAAATAATTATTACATAAGAATAAAAATGAAGGAAACAAAAAAAAAAAACTTATTATGAAGCAGGAAAGTAAACGTCATTTCCTCAACCGAAACAGAAAAAAAAATTTAAACGGAAAGTTGATGAAATCAATACCGGTATGATTAAAAAATAAGAATAATAATAAATCCAAGTATCCTATTAAAAGTAAAAATTTTATTTAATTTAAAAAAAAAAAAAGCATAAACAGGACATCTGTATTTCGAAATATTCCAAGATGAAAGGAAACAAAAATCTCAAAAGCAGTCAATCAAAAAATTATTGTTTTATACAGTAAATCCTCTACGCAAGACCACCTCCAATTGAAGACCACCTTTGCTTCGAGACCATCCCAAATGCGTCCCTCCAAATTTCCCATTTTATGCACTTCTAATAGTGGATCACCTCTACTATGAGGCCATGACCACCCTCATTTTAAGTCTCATTTTCAATGGAGGTCTCTATTTCAACAAGAACAACTATTACAATTATAATAGCATCAATATAATAAAAAAAAAAAATATGAAAAACTTCTATATGAAGACCACTTTTAGAATAGTTTTAATCAGCCTCTACAGTGGTGGTCTTGAAATAGAAGTTTTACTGTAATTAAATTTATTGTGAATCAAAACCTTTTTTTTTTTCTAAATTAAAATTATATTTTCCGTAGAAAATATTCAAGTAGCATTATTATAGCAGGAAACGTGAAGGGTTGCGCTCAAAAACTATATCCCGGAAATGAACATATAAGACTAGTGTCAACAACTAA
>JAQGAZ010002517.1:0-17249 GCA_034692225.1 Polydesmus complanatus
TTTTTTAAAGAAATTAATGTTCGAAATAGCGAATTGTGCGAAAGTAGAGTGTGCGAAAGTAGGGGGCCGCCTGTACATGTATAGGTATGGAGGCGCTTAACGCTGATCCGAAACCTGGAATAATGAAGATCTGAGAATGCGCATTTTGAATTAATTTCATAAGTCGTGAGATCACAGGTGCCGCAGGTGGGATTTTTCCACGTTGTTTAAACAACGAAGATTGTGCTTTTCGGAAAAATAACTATGGAATTAGTGTAGAAACAGAAGGCTATATCGCATGTTTATGATGCTTGAGTGGTGATTAGATTGATTTGGCGGAAACATGGGGTTGTGTAACGTCAAGAGCAGACATTCTTAAAAAAAACATCTTATTGCCATTATTTATAAGAAGTTTTGAAAGCGAACCAGACGTTTTCATAATGCACTATAAAATTGAATTTTATTTTAGTCGTTTATACCTGTTAATTTCATTTTTAAATTATATTTGCTATTGAAAAAAAAATAGTTTGATAAAATAGCGAATGAATACATGTATTGAAGTAAATATTATGGCCAAAAAATAACGCAAAAACCAATTAAAAGTCTGTTCCAAATGTGCGTAAAACTTGGTTAAAAGTTAAAATTTTTTCAAATTGATAAAAGTGCCGGATTGGAGAGTGTGCCAAGCCGTAAAATGCCGCGTTAAGGAGCGTCTACTGTACTCTTATGTACATTAAAAGAAATAAATACGGCAAATTCGCGTTTGAGGGATGACGTATGTGTTTGGCCTTCGAAATTCCGCAATTTGTTGCGTCACTAGGCGATCCCGTAACTCTTTCGGCGTAAAGTTTGACGTCGCTTTATAAATTACGTCTCTCGAGTTTCCGCAAACAATTTTCATCCGAGATTTATTTCTCATTGTTTCAATTCAAGATTTATTATTTTGCTCTTGAGTAGGTTTCCTTTCTACTCTCCAATTATTATTTTTTTTTTTTGTAAAGGTGGGAGGGATAAAAAATCGGCGGAGACAATTTTTGTTTGGTTTATGACGGGGATTAAGTTAATGATAATTAAGAGTAATTTAATAAGGGGAAAGCCGTTCGTTGACGCGGTTTAGTGACGTCATTGCTCCGGCATCCACGGTGATGCTGGAATGGGTGCTAAATCTCTCGGTAGAAATACCATCGGACTCGGTCGAGTAGCTGACGTTCTCTCCTGGCAATCGATTTCTATTGTGTTTTGATTTGAAGAAAGACAATTACCTCAAGCCCCTCGATATACGCTAGTCCCTCGATATCTGAAGAAAAAGCCGATCGCTTATTCGGAAGATAAAAGTTATCCCCACACAAACGCTCATATCGAATGTTTGCTTATAAATACACATACATATCAGATGCAATACATGTACTGTTAGGTTAAGATATTGGATTCCGAGAGCTCGAGGGAGTATCAAATGCAAATTGAAATTGATAATTTTGTGCCTTCGCTCCCTCGTTTATTTTGCTAATTAATTTTACTAACTTGGTTTATTTTGACTTGGTTTTTATGGCATATAATGGGCCCCTTTTTTTTAGACTATTTAATAAAAATATTCCTACAAATGTTTTTGACGTTCCTGTACAACCTTGATACTTTTTTTTAGCGTTATTTATCCATTCTTTAAAAAAATTTCGTTTGAGCAGCTGATGCATTGCAATATCATGTCACTATAATTCTTTAAATGTTTAGTTTTACATGTCTTGTTATTACCGGTAAATATTTTTTTTGTCTTGAAGTATGGGGAAGGAGATAGTTTGATCTAATTTTGAACTTTTAATTTTGAAAACGTAGAATCGGAATTTTAAGTGTTTTCAAATTATATTCTAATTTAATTTTTTTTTTTTTTTTTTTGTAATTAGAAATCGGAATGCGAAATGCGGTCATACGTGAAATTGGGTAAGTCATTTTTTTCCACTTTCAATTTAATTAATTAAGCTTAATTGTTTACGATTTTGACTCACGCGCCTTGGGTTAGTCAAATAGCGAATTTTATCTTTTAACATGTTCAATATTTCCGCTCGTGTGGTTGGGTTACTAATCAAATTCAAAATAATATAAAAGTAACAGTAAAAAGGCGTAATAGAAATGAAATAATTAATGCACAAACGAAAAATATTTTTCTCGAAATGATTCCGTTGGAATTGAATCTCGTTACCGCCTTCGGTTTCCATGGATGGCGATAAGATTAGAACCGACAAAATCCACTTAAACGTGAGGCATGGAGCTTTTTGAGCGGGATTAAAATGCCGTAGGAGATACAGTAGCCGCATTCGATGCACTCTGCGCGGCTGAACTCGCGCGTCAAAAGACTGGCTTACCCTGCAACCTAATTATTATCTTTCACAATTCGATAGCAGTGATCTGGTGACGAGGCTTTTTTAATCCCTTCACTTATAATTATTTCGTTACCACCGCGTTTCGAAATCTAGATTTGGCGTGTCATATTTTGGTTTAATGTTTTGGTGACGACAAAAAAAGGTTTTGCTAAATGGAGATTGAAATCCCTCGAGCAAGATTTAATAAAAGTACTTTCTATATTCGAGAACAAAATGAAAACTTAAAACTAATATTTTTTACTTTTTCTTTTACTTTTTAAACCGCTGAGGCAAAAAAAGAAAACTTATTTACTGTATAAAAGTTTGTTTTCTTTTAATTTAACTTTGACAGCCACAAAATAAGAATTATAATTAATCACGTTTTACACAAATGCTTGTGTAAAAGGGCCATTATTTACGTCAACAAAATAGGGAAGGGTTGAAAAATAATTGTGACAAGATCTGAGACAACAAAATTCTTAAGCGTACTCCTTTAAAAATTATTGTTTCTTAAAAAGTTCTAATTGAGTTTTTGCTAAATTTGTTTGAGATTAGCGCAGTTTTAAAGAGCCTCAAATTAATTATCACAGTTTTTTTTTGGCTATTTAATTATAATAAGTGTTATTTTGTAGGGGGTATCATCTAATTTGCTAATCAAATTTGGCAGCAATTATATATATATATTTAATTTCATCTCTAAATTTTTTTTTTGGGGGGGTGTTTTACACATTTTTATTTGGCTTATACCGGTACTGTAAGTGAGTTGGGTAATAGACGCCGTTCTGGAACGTTTCAAAAACTTATTTATACGTTTTAAAATGAAATTCTTTTCGCCTTGTTTAACTTGAAAACTTGATTTATTAATACAATAAACGGGTTTAATTTGAGAGCTCGTTTTGCCCCAGATAGGCTAAAAATGCGAAAATTGAAGCACAAATCATTCTTTTACGACATTTGTTCAATTGAAGCGAGATATTTGAGCCATCTGCGGGTTCATAATATCGAAGTTTTTTATGTGGCTTATACATGTAATATGTATTGGCTTGAGCGTACGATGATCATAAGCTGAAGATCGATTTTTGACCGAATTGGCTTTTCCTGTTGAGTTGAAGGGTCGCGTAACAAAAGAATGGCGCTACGGAATTTCTACGACTTCAATAGAATGACGGAACCGTCGTTTAATAGGATCGACGCGACTTTTCCGATAAAACTGATTCGGATTTCCTGCGTCATATTTTTCTTACATTGACTGATCCCGCGCGAAAATGTCTTCCGCCCGAGGAAACTCCGCCACTCTCTTTACCGAATGAATAATAATTTTCCCGACAAGAGAATCGATGTGTGTGTGTGGAGGGAGTGGGTGGAATTGGTTGAGTATTATAGATCGATCGCGTTAGCTATCAGACATTGACCTACGAAATGTTTTCGTTTAGTTTTTTTATTTATTATTTTTTTTTTAAATAAAATTTGCGCCATTTAATTTAATTTTTTTTACGAAATTAAATTATTTGGTAGTTTTGAAAGAGGATTGCTGATTTTCCCGTATTTTTGTCTGGTCATCGACCGTGTTTTTCGAAAGAAAAAAAAAATACTGATTGGTTTTGAAGGGTCTGCCGATTGAGAGCAAAAAAGGACTTAAAAAATTGTGTACGTCCCGCAATCTAATTTGCTAGTTGTTTACTTTAACTGAATTTCGTTATAAAGTCACGAGAAATGCTTGATAGAAGGATTCAAGGAATAGGCACTAGGGGATGATGGTAGTAACACTTTTTCAATGTCGAGTAATTTTTACTTTCATATAAAAAAAAAAGCACTAACGCAGTTTTCCACTTGGGGATCGAAATTAATTTTGAGCAGTTAGGACCTTATACTGTAGTTTGGGCCTAGTATCATTTATCTTTTTAATTAGTATTCTCAATGGATTTCCATTGGAAAAAAAATTTCTAATGCGCGGAACCGTAAAATATTTTTGTACTGAGAGTTTGGGTCTGCAGGCAGACATTTTTACTGCACAGTACATTATTTTTTTTGTTTTGGTTAGTATCTTAAAATGATGAAGCAATATAGCGGGTCGTGAACTCGTGAGGGGGTGTTCAGTGGTTTTGCGATTCAAAGATTTAGTTCTTTGGACGGGATGGTGTGGATAGGTGACGCTAATGCGAAAAGCTGCAGGCGGATAAAAGTTGATCCAAGTCCAATCGCTTTGTTTACAACTCTTTCACCTCCTAATCCCTTTCTCGCTTCCACCCACAAACTGATAAACACGGTGAGGCAGATTGATGGGAACAGACAGATACATTGTATCGATCTCTTACGTTTATATAATAATTTATTTTGGTAGCAGCTGACTACACGCACTCTTATGGGAGAGGGGAGGGGGCGCAACAGGCTTACGGTGACGTCAAAGCTAATAAAACGGCGGAACCTCTTTTGGCGGGCTTTTCAGACTCCCACTTGGATTTATAGGTGAGGAAATAAAAAGCGTTTTCAATTTTTAAGAGTAAAAATACGAATGGCGTTTTGAAATGCGTTTGAGTAAGTGCCACATTATTATTATTACAAACACATGTTGCAAATAATTATTATTAGAAACGGAAGTCGGTTCTTAGTTTAGAGGATCTTTAAATGCTTTTACCCAGCACTGAAAATAATAATAATAAAAATGTACCACTTACATGCAATTTTTTAGCATATAAACATTGCAAAGGAAGTAAATAAAGAACAAAAATTAGGAATGTCTTCAATAATTTATCATTTTCCCCCATAGATAAAAAAGCGTATTGGTTTAAAGGTTATTTATTATTTTACGTCAGTTAATGACAAAAGCGTAGGCCTAATAATAATTCAACGATGCTGGCTCGAGGCTCCATCTAGCGGCGTAAAAGATGGATAAAATGGAAGTCATGTTCTGTTTATTTTTTGTTGATAAAAAAAAGTCATCTTTTTTTGTTGACTGAAGCTCATGACGTCATTTCGTCGTTTTGTTTTAACGCTGATAAAGCGATCGAGCTTTGTTTATGATGTTTGTTTATTATGCGGCGCGAAACGACACCGTGATCACCCCAATACCTTTCGTAATTAAAGCTATAAAGAAAACTGATTGTCATCTGCGTATTGAGAGCTAATAAAATACTCTGGCTTTTAATTTATAAAATTAAAAAAAAAATTCTTTTTTTTTTTTTTTTTTTTTTTTTTAATTTTTGTGTTGTTTTGCTTCGTTATTTCCACTCCGTCAAACATTATTTTTGCAAGGAGCAGCTGGTGATGACAACGTTTTCATTTAATTAAAATTTGAATGCGAGTTATTATAGAAAAAAAAAAAAAAACATCCTCATTCAGACTCTTGTTTGTTGAGTCTATTTCCACTTGAACGCGATTTAACCCGGTCTATTAATAATTTGATATTCGTCGTTTAAGGAGGTGGAATTTAAATCGTTCTGCGTTATAACGTATGATCGCTAAAAACCCGCTCTATAATCTAATAACATCCGTTTCGTTTCATTCGTTTTCTTCAGAAAATAAGTCCTTGTATAATAAAAAAATAAAAAAAAAAAACCTGAATAGAAAGGTCATAAAAAAAGAGAAATTTTATTTCAATTTCGACATTTTATTTCTACGGTACAACCTTTCAATAAAGTGAAGGTAAAAGAAAGCAAGAAAAAAAAAGAGTTTTTTGTGATGTATCTTCTGGGGAGAAAGCACTCTTATCCTTTTTTAAGTTAAGAAAATCTTCCTATTTTTATAAAAAAAAAAAAATCCTAAACTGGAAAACTTGATTTATGTAACTTTTTGTCAAGTCAAGTTGCCATTCATTTTAGATTCTGCAAGATGGTAGACTTAAATTTATTTATGGGTAATATACTTTTTGTCGGCAATTGACCCAATAAAATTGAAATACAGTACAGTCTATTAATACGTATAGTGTAACAAGTAAATCCGAAACGTTTATTCAAATTGAATATGTCAGCATGTAAAACTATTGATTAAATAATATAACAATGGGGTAATATAACAATGTACGACCCTTAGATGCGCATTTTCAGATGCAGTTGCGTACGTTAAAAAATGGAATTGATCTGTTTTCTTTCACCCCTTCCTCTATTCACTCTATTGGGTTTCTGGCGGTTAAATTTTTAAACAAATAAGTAAATAAAACGAAAATTATAAGGTTGGTGAAACAGCGGCAAGTGATGCGATTACTGTATAAGGTTACAAGGCATAATTGCGAAGTAGTTCTTGAATCTTAATTAAAAAATAACACCAAGTCGAAAAAAATCTTACCGTAATCTCTCTAATATAATGGGGATTTAAAACCTCGATTTATCGTTTTGGAACCGGAAATGATGAATTAGGGAATAGGAATTAACACATAAGTTGATTATTACGCTAATTGGCGTAAATCGCCGTAAAACCAAGAGACGGAAATTAAGATTTAACGTATTCTTTTGAACGGAAATACATAGCGGCGAAAAAGCCAAGTTAGGTGACACGGTCTTTCAATTAATTTCGGCTCTAATTAAGTTACCAGACAGATATTCTAGCGCTTCTGGTGGTGAGATGAAAACGCAATAATGTTGGTGAATCGATTGGGTTTAATTTAAAGGTTTCGATAGGGTTTCGTCTGTGGAGGCAGGCGAGGTTTATCTTATACACGTAATAAAGCAGACGCGGGAGGGCTGTTAGTTAAATCACCGACTTTTATGTGGGAATTAGGCGGTTGTGACGGCACCAGGCGAGTTCTTGACCTAGATGCACACCAGGTGGCGTGGAGATGCGCCTGACACTTGACCTCGAAAATGGTATCAAATTCTCCGCGTGCGCGGTGAGAATGGGCGCGACACACTGTTTAAACGCTGTAATAATAATAATTATTGATTATGATTTCCGAAATTATTTTTTTAAAAAAAATGTACGCCCAAAATACCCATCACGTGATGCTTTCTCTGTCATCTTAATACATGTTCTTCGATTAAAATGATGGTACATTTTCCTCGTGACGGTCACTCGAGCAGGTTAAACAGTGGGTAAAGAAAATTTCAATTTCTTTAGAAGAAAAATAATTAAAATTCAGAAAAAAAATGTCGATCCTACTGATTAAAAAATTGATGGAATTTATAATTCGGAATAAAGTTTGAAGTTAATTATTATTTAGTTAAGTTATTTATAGATGATTGATTGAGAAACTTATATTTTGTGTTCATAGTTTATAGTCTAGAAATGATTAATTGAAAACTATTTTAAGAATGCGTCACGCTCAAGTATTGATGGGGATGTTTGACTCAATTGCCTTGGTTAAGTTTTTGAAGTTATGAATTAGTGGAGTAAGACTAAACTTAGGCGTAGAAGTGGACAGAAATGAAGGGACAAGAGTTTGAAGTCGTTGTAGCTGCAGTGTATTATTTTTAGTAAGGTGGGCAAATGATAAAAGTCAATTATTTAAGATACAGTGCAGTGTATTAGTTACGGTCTTCTACCGGAGTATTAAAATTGAGTTAAAATATTGGCTTGAAAGTTTGGACAAAAATAAATATTAAAGCGATAGTAATATTTTTTCCAAAAATTTTGAATAAAATTGTTGTTTGATAGTATTGATGTAAATAAAGTAATGATAAGAAATGCTGACTGGCGTGTCAAGTGGTTTCTTCGAAATTGTCAGAAATGTTTTTTATACCCAAGTTCTTGACTGTCAGATCAGAAAAGGGATGAAACAGATGAAAGGATTGAAAGAAAGATGAATTGGCTAGCTTTCGATTTCATCCGAGTGACGTCACCGAGCTTTCCCCGAGTTCGTTGAATTCGATTGAAAATTGATCGGCGTGACGTGGTCAGGGCGATTCGGACCGAAAGGTATTAAAATGTTTGAAACGGGGAAACGAAAAGACAGAAATAATTGACGAGTGTAGGTGGCGCGTCAACGGCGGATTATTTATTTATAATATGTGCTGTATTTTGAATCGTAATCGAGTTGTGGATGTGAGGGTGGGCGAATGGGATGGGTTGCGCAACTCTTGAAGTGTGACATCGTATTGCCGGCGGAGTGACATGACGCAACTTATGATCAAAATAATAATTATAGCCGCCCAACTCGGTGTGTTTTCGAAGTGCTGAGAGGGACAGTTG
This sequence comes from Polydesmus complanatus, assembly GCA_034692225.1. Lineage (NCBI taxonomy): Eukaryota > Metazoa > Arthropoda > Diplopoda > Polydesmida > Polydesmidae > Polydesmus > Polydesmus complanatus. The sequence continues at coordinate 8,454 of JAQGAZ010002517.1, forward strand.
AGTGACGCGTTAGGTGGGTGAGGTCGTGCAAATGAGACAGCTGATTATTCCACTACTTTTGAGAACCGGAAGCGAATTTGTTTATCAAAAGTAAAGCACTTTTAAATCGCTAAAACGTATTCTTTCTCTGATTTTTTATATTAAATGTACTATATTTTGTTTTTCCTGCGTACGGGTCTTTCCTCTTTCTCGATTACTTTCTCAATTTGACCTTAACCTATTAATATTTCGTGGCCACCGGATTTCTTAATTGGGTTTTAGTAATTTGTTTTTGATAATATTATTATAGTTTAGGTGGTATGAAAAGAGATCAAAAGGAGATTTTGTAAATTCGTTTATAAGCAAAAATCCATTTGATATTTTTATTTACAACCCGTTTAAAAACCTCCAAATCTGGACAAAGTTTTTCTAAAATGCATTTACAGTACATATATTTATTTGTGCAGGTGAAATATAGTTTTACTTGGCAATTTTTCTTATGTAGCCTACGTGCACATATGGTCGGGGCTTACGTGGTATTTTTGGGATCAGCTGTTTTTTGTAACCGTTGATAGATACCATTCCTTAAATTGGTGTTTGACGGACAATGTTTTTGCAGCAATTTTGAGAGCTCGCACAACATAGTTTTTGCGCTGTGGCTACATTTTAAATTATTTAAATTGTTTAAAAAAAACTATGAAAACAATTTGATTAAATTGCATATCAAGGGTATGTATTTTACAAAAAAATGATTAAATAAAACTTAAATATCCGAAAAGTTGTGAGCATGTAAATCGAGAAATATGCGAAAGCGTTTTTACGTGTTTAGCCATAAAAAGTTTGTTGACATTGCGTTTATTATCGGTACTGATAACTGCAGCCCATTAGTCGGCGGCGCACTGTTTAGGGGGTACAAAGTGGTTAGTACTTACGTATGAGATCATGGGCAGCTCCCAGGCGCTGGCTAGCATGGCCTCGGACATGCAGGACTCGTCGGGACCGAAGAAGGCTTGAACCCCGTGACTGCGCATGTAGGTCATCTGACGCATGGCTTTCGACTCCCCGGCCGGTCCCGCTTCAGCCGAGCAAAATTTCAGACTCACCTCGCCCAGACTGCGGTTCTCGTTGAGATGGAAGACGGCCCAGGGCAGCGCCCCTACCAGGAAGGTCTCAAATTTCATGCGCGGCAACAAGAAGCCCAGCAGCACTACCGAGCTGTTGCCGCGTTCCGACTCGCAGTGCACCGAGTCGGACTCGCGGATTTTTCCGCACTCCGTGGCGATAGTCGATAGATTGCGCGTCTTGCCGTCAGTCGTCAGTTCGTACTCGCTCTCACCTAACACTACTGCTAGAAAGAGCAGGAGCACGTCAACAGGGACGCGCATTTTTAACTAGTCCAAATTCTTTTTTGTTTTTGCGATTTAAAACGTCATTATAAGATTTATCTTTCTATTTATTTTTTTTTTCTGATTTTCTTCGTTGATTTTCGAAACCTGTTTGATGAAACACGCCCTCTTACGACAATAATAATTCTTTTTTCAACTTTTTCTTGGCATTCATATACGCGTAAAATCCGTTTCCCTACTTGTTCTTCCTCCCCTAAAACACTACGTTACGCGTCATACGTTGGTTGACCTCTGGTGGCGATAATTAGTTTTTATGTTTCGTAAATTGGTGTCAGATGCGATTGAGAAGAAGCCAGTTTCACGCGCACGTCCATTCTCTCTCCATTCACTTAAACGCGTAGCCTAAAAATAAAAGAAACAAGAGAACGTTACGTTTTAACTATAGAAAACATTTTTATTGTTTCGGGTTTTAGTTTTGGTATTTGATTACTTTAGCTAAACCTCGCTTTGAAACTTAACCCCCTCTTCCTCTTAAAAAAAAAAATGCAATTCAAAATTCGCTTTGCAGCGTTGATACTGTGATACATTCCGGGAAAGTGCAATGCAAAGTGATTAAGAGTTTTTTTTTCCCATAGGAAATCGATGGTACCTTACCATATTCTACCAATAAACTTCTTTTTCCACTCAATAAATGTGGCCTAAAACATATCGGTACAAATCGATGCTTTCGAGCACACAATCATTGTGCTATGTTCCTTCAATATACACTTGAAAAGTGAGTTTAGTCCAATGGGATTTTTATTAGATTAGACCCGGTTTTTTTTTTTTAGTGTAATGTGATATTTATAATGTATAATGTGGAGTACATAAAATTTTTTTAAAAAAATGAAGTTTTTATGTTGATTAAAGTTAACCAAAAGTTTTATAGAAGCAATAAAATGTCAAAAATAACATTTATTAGTTAAATTAAACAAACTAGCAAATATGGAGCTTTGACAATTTTAACGAGGCAAGTTAGCGAAATGTATCTTGGTAGAAATACGATAATGAAAAACGGGATGTGGGTGAATTAGTGAAACGATTTATGAAACCACGTAAATGTTGACAAAACGTCGGTTTTCTTTGAAAACGTGCGAAACAATTTAAATCTAACTCTTGGCATATTCATACTATTTGAAGAACCTTACTGAAGGTGAGGTAATTAACTATGTTAGACTTGTTTATTCGGATTATCAGTAGGCTAATCACCGATTTTTTAAACTTTTATTACCGATATTTTTCCTTAGGCAAGTTGGAAATTTTAGGATCTGAAATAAATAATTATGAAAGTATGATAAATGTACGCATATTAAATCTTCATTAAGTGACTAAAATTTAATTTTGAACTTAAATATGCTTGGTAAGTTAAGTTGATTTTAAGCCTAGGGCCTAATACTGTACTAGTTGTATTTGCAGAGCATTCCACTGCGATTAATCAAAGCGCGCCGCTACTCAAACCGAACTATTTTTGCTGTTTTTTAAGTAAATATTTTATTATGATTTAAAAAAAAAAAAAAATTGAGAGCATACCTTTCTAAATGCTAATAAGACCTAGATTACTAGTGCACATAATTATTATTTAGCTATAATAAATTAAATGAAAAATCGTAAAAAGTTAAGATATAATTTTATACCGATAAAAATAACTAAATAATTTAAAATTTCTGTAAGAAACACATTGCAATCATTAGTATAGTTGCTGTATTTAAATTTAGAAAATTCCAAAATAAATGTGGGAGCACAGCAATTTGATTGGGGTAATTGACTTTTTTTTTTAAAACCAAAATTGGTTATAAATGTTAATATAAATATTTTTTATCTTTCGATTTTTCAATTCTTATGAGTAAGCTATTGATTTTAAATTTCAAATAGGGTTTTACGTGAGGGAACCTGTAACGAATTGAAAACATCGTTTGAACAGAAATAGAAAGTGATTTGGGAATGATTGAACAATGATTTAAAAATACCGTATACCCTTCGTTGTTTTCGCATTTTTCCGCACTCTCAATTTAACGGGATTTATCGGAAATAACAAGCAATCGCTTTTAAAATTGGCAATTTCACCTACAGAGCTGAATTTGTAAAAACAACCGCCCAATTCTTGAAAATGGTTATTAAACTGGTTATTTTTAGAACTTTAGATTGCATTTTTTGTTTCAAAAATGTTTGCTATTGTTTTCTAGTGCTTTGTATTCGTTTTAACTTTTTGGAAGTTTAGTAATTGGATTGACTATTTCGTGTTGTTTATCCCTGCACATGTACAGTTGAAAATGCGAGTTGAATAAGCGTTTATTTCAAAACATTATAGTGTTGAAGTAAAGGGGTTAAATTCCCGTTAATTCAGCTACTGGAACCGCATAAAATGCGAAAACACAGTCATGGATCTAAGGGTAGTATTATTTTATAGTAGCTTCTTATTCTTTGTACAGTAACCAATTAGGGCCAATCTAAAAAAAAAAAATTTTATAATCTTAATAATAAAAATTGGAATCGAACGTAGCATTACTGTCCTATATGGCGATCATAAAGGAAGCGTTACCTATATCCTGATGTTACAATATGGAAAAATTTCTTTAAACTGCGCTTAAATTTTTTTTGGAATTGGCTCTGATGGGCTACTGCGTATCTACTGATCTAAACTTAGATCAGAATATAACTTTTTGGTGATGGAAGTTATTGTTTGCATTATAGAGCAACGCATTTACTGTGCGTAACTAGTGAATATATTTAATAGAGATAACGCTTTTATTGTAACGTTACATAATTATACAAGTATTAAAAAAAAGTACAAAAAAAATAAATTTTAAATAATTTTACATTTTTAAAAAATTAAAAACATTAATTTCAATTATTATTTTTACTGCAAATTCTTAATACGGTAATTAATTGTTGGGGAAGCAATGTATTTTTTTCTTCCTTTCAATTGATTTTGGAGAAGCGTTTGTCATGTGCACTGTACGGAATTCTCAGTCCGGTATAAAGAAATGTTTTTTTAAATTCCGACGAAACATTTGTGAAGACATATTTTTCATAAAATTTTGAACTTATTGCAAGTAAATTTTACATTAGCAATGATATTATTATTTAATTGAAAAATAGTTAACTAGTGATTTAAATTTTGTCAGCAAAGCGTAAACTAATACAAAAAAGATTAAATAAAATCTCGATTTTTAAGTAAGAACTAGGTTTAGTAGGCTACCGGTAAACTTCTATTTTTTTTACATAAGATTTTTTAAAAATTGATTGGCCTACAGTATAAGTATAAAAAGTATATACTGTAAGTAAAAAAAACATTTTATTGGGTTTTTTTTAATAAGAATGTGCAATGAATTTGGCGTAGAAATCGAAAGACGATGTAATACAATTTTCTATTCTTTAAAAATATATGAAAAAGGCGTACAAAAGTTTAGAAATAACGATGAAACGTTCAATTAATGCACTCTATGCATATATTTTCAATATTATTTTGATCAAAGTTGAGCCGCGGTAATCCTAGTTACCAAATGATCCGCGCTATTAGTACAGTATAATTATTAATTTCTTGCTTATCTGCAAAAATAAGGCACAGCTGAAATTCAACAACGTTACGTATCGATAATAGACTTTGCATTGTTCATAGGCTAATAAATTTAATTACGGTACATATTATTTTTACAATGAAACTTTAATTATAAGGTTTTAATAATCTTAGTTTTTCTATTAATGCTTACCGGTATTATCATATTAATTAATTATATAATTGGAAAAGATCTTTTGAACTAATAACCCGATTAGTTACTCGTATTCCGACAAAATGTTATTACTGTTGATAACACTTGTTTTCGTTATTAGAAACTAATTAAAGCATTAAATTAATACCTGTATTTGCTTAGTATAAAAAATAATGACGAACGAGTTTTAAATTAGTTTTTAATAATATTGAATCAATTATTTTTGAAAAGGGAACATAATTATTAGTGTAGTTTACTAAATTTATGTTGTTTATTTGTTCCTAATGAAGAAATTAAACTAAATATATACGGAGTATATATATATTTTTTTTTTTGGCATTCTTTTAATTTTTACCATGGAAACTTTTAAAAGGGAACATCTCCAAAAAATATCTATCTTTTGATAATATTAATACAGCATTAATTATTTTATTGTACATGTACTGTACTATTATAAAAACAAACAAATCATTATATGGCCATAATTTACTCCTGAAAAAAAAATCCGAATTTAATTCCAACAAGTGGCGAAATACGTTTTTTCCATTGCTGAAAAATTAGATTTGTTCAAGATGTTGTTTTTTCAATATGACCCACTCAATTAAATTTAACAAATGCATTGATGTTGTTAAAATTGTTGAATTTAACGTTATTATTCTTAGCAAGTTATGGTTATTATTCAATTTAACGGATATTTAGAACAATGAACTACGTTATGCTGATTTTGTTTTGAAATGTAATCGTTCGTAAAACCGGAAATTGAACTTTCCAAAGTTGTAAATTAAGGTGTTTTTTCTTTCTTTTTTTTTTTTTAACTTAATGTTAATTTTGGAAATGTGGTTATTTTTGGCACGCCATAGTTTCGATTGTTTGGCTGACAATTCGTTCGCCCGCACTTTAATAAAATTCTAAAAATAGTTGTTTTGTCCGATAAGAGCAAGCAACAGATAAACTCGAAAATTTAGTAACTTTTTTTTTTTTTGTGCTGATAACATTGATTTTCCAACGAATATGTTTACCGCATATAAACATGTAATCAATTACAGCTCAATATAGAAACATTATAAGGGAGAAAGAAAAAAAAGGCTTTGATAATAAAAAATAAATAAATAAATGCGTTAAGTAGAATATAGATACAGTAATGCTTCAGGCTTTTCGTGTTTTTAAGCAACACTTGCGCACACTTTTGGCTCAATATTCGTCGAGAAAACCACATTTTTCTCTTCTCTTCTCTGAATTTAAATTTTGAAATCACTCGTTTCTTTAATAGAAAAAAATCTGGTCGCACCTTTTTTTACCTCTTTTTTTTTTAGTGTATACATTTTAATGAATAGAAGCGTTTTTTATATTTACCTGTTAGTTGATTCGGTGAATCATAAAACTTTTTTTTGGTGAGAAAAGTTTGAAATCCGAAATTCACGTGCTTGTCGGGAATCGTACGTAGCACCGACGGCAGAGCGAAGGTAAATTCGGCGCGCACACCTCGTACCACGGCTGCGTAAAACGCGTTTGAGCCACGCCGCAACTGCTCCTACAACTTCCCGCCCGTCGAGCGCTAAAAGAGCGCTCGCCAACCGAGAACTCAAAAAAATGGCGGCAAAAATAGCAGTTTAAAATTTTTTATTAATTGAAAATTAATTTGAAATTTACAAAACTGAATTAATTTTTTATTATCGATGGAAGAAGTATCTCCCGTCTCGAAATCGAAACGTTTGTTTTCTTTGAACAGTTGACAGGTTGTGTGGCGAAGGTCGATTTTTTCGAGGAAAATGATTACATGTAGAGGGTTGCAATTGATCGAGTTTATGGATTGATTTATTTATCGATTGACGGGGTAGATAAATATTGCAATAAAAAATTTTATATATATATTTTTTCCTCCTCGGCGTCTTTCGTTTTAAAGTTAGAATTAACATTTAAAAAAATGATTAAAACACAAGGATTATTGTTAAAAATTTTAATCAAATGTATTTATTACAATAATTACAGTAACGTGATCACTTCTGGAATCGTTTACGAATCTTTATTTTATTAATTATTTTTTTTTACAATTTTTTTAAATTTTGCGTTTTTTATTAATTTTTAAATCTATTTTCTATTTATTTATTTTATTTTTAATTTATACTAATCGATTTTTATTTATAAAGTGTATGCATGGTGTACGTAAAAATAAGTGACAAATGGAGACTTTGAATAGAACAATACAGTATTATTAAATGCTAAAAAAAAAGTCATTAAAAATTCTTCCATGTGTCATCGAAATATTTCGATTATAATAAATATTTAATACTAATGTCACTTTTTTACGTAGTTTATGTTTCATATTTGTTTGTTTTTTGTTAATTTGCTCAGCTTTATTGGATCGACGAACTATTTTACATTTGCGCAAGAATTGAAGTTGAATTTTTTGAGGTGTTGAAGTATTGTTATTGAATCATTAATTAAAAATATAAATGAAAATTTCGGTTCTGATTAAGTTAAATTTCAATTAGAATTACTATGCTAGATTTACTGTGTACAGACAAACATAAAATGATGCTAGATGACAGCGTTTTTCTTTTCGGTCGCGTGTTACGTTGCATCATTCATTTCATCCTTCGAACCGAAAAGGGAGCAACGAATCCCTTTCCAATACAACTATTCATCAATAATAAACTGATACTGTTTTTGTTTAACATTGAATCCAAACTTTTGTTTATTTTTTTTTTTTTGTGCGCAGTTCCATAGTCGTGTGACGGAGCAATCGAAACTGTCGTCACCGAGCAACGTGCAATATCGGGTATTTAAAAGTGAACAAGTTTATGAAAAAAAAGGGGTGTATAAATTAGCTGTCAATCATCTCGATTTGAGATGTTTTTATCGAAAGAGCTCGTTAAAAAATCGTAAATTACGCTTTCGTCAAAAATCTCAATGAGATTAAACAAAACGCACAAAATGGTGTATAAAAATTTCAGTGAGATATTACATTAACTAAATATTTAAGAAAAGTGTAATTAAAAAAGTTCAAATAGTTTCCCAAAAAGTAGAGAAAATGTGTGAGATTCCGAGATAGAAAAAGAGACATTTTTTTTTGGTCCAGTGTGACTTGTACTCTTCTTTTCGACGTCACCACGGGCTTCGGTGACATCATCACACGGCCCAATGGGTGCGTTGAAATCCCAAGGCTGAAATAACAAATTGCAAAATAAATTTAATATTATGCAGCAGCAGAAATAACGTTATCGAGTGATGCAATTTCTGCTTAAGCTAACTTTTCAATTAAATGCCAGGTTCACTAGGCGAGTTTTCAGCGTGAAAACTTTGTTGAATTAACATTCAGCTACATTTTAACGCCTACAATTTTCAGGACAAGATAGAAAACATTATCGTGTAAAGTTATGATCATATTATCCGTAATGAAGCATAATGCTTAACCATCTGTCTTGAGTAGGCCAATATCTAGCTGAAGGCACTTCAGGTAAACACAATAAAATCAATACCTGTATAATAATAGTAAGTAGTATAAGAATTTTTTTAAACTTTAATCGCAAGTTGAATGAATATGTTGAGGAAAATTGAATGTAGGAGGTAAAAAGTTGTTGATGTGGAGACGAGCGATGGCGAACTATTATATCGGCGCGCGACGTCAGGTGATGCTGCTGCATCTTCTGTATATTGCTAATGGAAGCTGATGTTTTAAAAGGGTTGAAGAGGGAAAGAGGGGGGGGGGGGGGGGGGGGATA
>JAQGAZ010002518.1:0-17237 GCA_034692225.1 Polydesmus complanatus
TTTTTTTTAATTTTTATTTAAAAACCTGTGTTTTTTTATCAAAATTACATCTTGCGTTATTTCTGAGACACCCTTTAAAAATGAATATTGACTTTTCAGCTGTTCTAAACTTTATCCCGATTGGATCCAACGGTAAAATGTACATTCAAGGAGTGGCGAGTGACCGTTACTTGTGTATGGGCATGGATGGCCGCCTTTACGGATCCGTGCGTTGTCTTTTCTTTACATATCTATTGATTGATTGATTAATGTCTGTGTGTGTGTGAGCAGAGGAAGGCGACGGACGACTGCGTGATGGTGGAGCAGATGGACCCCATCCTCAACCTCTATTCCACCTACAACTCTTATAAATATTCCACCACCCGCCGGAAATGGTACGTGGCCCTCTCGAAGATGGGCAAAGCCAGAAAAGGCAATCTGTCCCGCAAACGGAACAAGTCCATTCGCTTCATGAGGTATATGCCCAACTACGACCGCTCTCGCTTTAAACCCCCCGCTCAGACTCATCTCAAGCCCGGAACTAGTAGCACCGGAAATCGGGATAAGGAGAGACGGCGGAAAGAGAAAGCGGATAATGACGTGCGGAGGAGGAGGGCGAAAGAGAGGAAGAAAAAAAGGAGGAAATTCAAGCCAAAATAAACATGTAAATTGTTTTTAAAAACTGAAAAAAAGGATCGAAAAGTCAGCGTGCATATTTTGTAATCGAGGAGTGGAAAGCATAAATAGGAAAAATAAATTAAAAAAATATATATTATATACAGTATATATATGGTTTTAACTGTTGAAGATTATTATATAAATACCACTCAATTAAGCCATTTCCTTTCCCCATATTTGCCATCTTTAAAACGGCACAAAAACAAGTTATTTTTAAAAACAAATCCTTTCCAAAATGGAATAATAATAAAAAAAATATATTAAAAATTGTGAAAATAAATATCATTTGGACAACAGCAAAATGAACACTTGAATAAGCATTTTTTCTGTCACTTGGCGGCAAATTATGCACCAAAATAACTTTCATTTTTTTTTTGGCAGCTACAGGCCTTATAAAGCCTTAAAGCATAGAGCCCTTTTATAAAGAAGAATAGCCAATGTTCGAAAATCGGCACTTTAAGGCCTTTTTTTATTATTATTATTTTCATTACTCAATTAATAAATAGCATAGTCGAGTGCACATTGACTTTTCAAACACAATAATTTTTGTAATATTCTTTTTTCTTCCGGTAATCTAAATCCTCAATAACTTTTTTTTTTTTTTTTTTTGATAGGTAAGGTAAAAAAAATTGCCAAGTTTGAAGCGGGAGAAAGTGAGTAACAAATGGGTTATTTAAATAGAATGAAAGATAATAAGAAAAACAATGAAAAAAAAATTGTGTTTTTGTAAATATTTTTTTTTAAAAAAAAGTTTAATTAATAATTATTTTATTGAAAGAAACGCTTTGCTGTAAATAATAATAATAATGCTGCTACGTGAAAGGCGTGTTTAAGCAATTTTTTCATCTTTTTAATTTTTTTATACATTGCCATTGAAGAGGCTTTTTATATTAAAAAAAAATATATAAATAAGTAATTATATAGCTTTTTACTTTTTTTTAATCTTAAAAAATTTGTAACTAATAAAAATTGACGTATTAAGAATTTTTTCCCACAACTTCCGCTTTGTTATTATTCAATTTTTTTTTGTAGTTTGAAGAGTTTGCGTGTATTATTTTGGTTGATGATGATGTTTATAATTCGTTTCTTCGTGAAAAGTCCTAGTTACTTTAAATAAGTGTGTGTGCTCGCTCTTACATGCTCTTTATTATTAAATAACCGGCATAAGTATTTGCTTAAAGCGCTTTTTGATGATTAGAACGTCATCAAAATGAGATAATATAACCTTGCAATTGCTTTAAAATCGCCTGCTATTGTCTCATAAGTGGATTGATTTTGTATAAGTAGATGAATATTTTTTTTCATGCACCTAACAGAAGGTTTTAAAAGTAAGAATGTCAACTTAAGCGAAGTTTCATAGTCATGAATCATGATGCCTTCTCTAGAGAAGTTTTGCAGTTTCAAATACATGTACACAGTATTCACAAAAAAAAAGCACAATTTAAATTTTTTATAAGTTTCGCATGTCCACCTTCGAGAAATCTTCCTTCTGAAATATCGACTTAAAAAGTTTTTTAATAGCTCTAACGTCTACGTCAGAGGAGTTTTACAGTTCAAAGGTTAACTTGAGAAGAGTTTTTAGTGCCCAACCTCTTTTCTTAGACCGGATTCTAATCGATAAACACGAATCGTCTCATAAGTTAGCGCTTAAGGGTTACTTACCGCTCTAAATACGTTTTTAAAAGTTTGTAATAATAACATTTTTTGTGTCATATTAATTAGGCCTAAAGTCTTAAAAACGTTGGTTACGAACTTATTGTAAGCGCACAAGTGAAAGGAGGGTACTTAAGGATAGTCACAATAATATCTTTTCTTAACCTTATCTACCAAAAATATTTATAAAAAAATCGTTTTCTGGTTTTTTTTTTCTGGTGTTGTTGAAAAAAAAAAGAAGAGATTTTAACAATGGGGAAAATAGGAAAAATTCCAGCAAATTTGAGTCGCGGAAAAAGAGAAATGAGATTAAAAATGGGGGCTAAAGAATAAATATTTTTCGCCGCCAAATAACAAAAAACATCTTTTTTTTTTCAGTTTGATTCGATAATCTTTCTCACACTTATATGCATCGCTCTCTTCTTTTCTTATCCCTCATTATTATGTTATTAGTGGAGCTAACCGATAACTCGATGACGTTTATCTAAATCCCACCCCAACTCCTCTTTCTACTCCTCCCTTCTTTATCCCCTACACCCCCCTAACAACAATTTAACACCTCGTTTTACTAATTGTTTGTGTTATTTCCCCAAACTTTTATTTTTTATATTGTTGTTTGAGAGAGGATATTTGTTGAAAGAAGGTGAAAGGTTAAAAGTTACAGAAAGAAACCGACTTTCTTCTTCTTCTTCCGATATAAACAAAACAATATACAACGTTTTTATTATTATTTATTATACACTACTAACATATTTAAAGCGTCGCGCATGCGCTCTTGGCATTTCATTATCGGGGAAAGTCTAAAAATGTAAAGATTTACGACCAGCCCTCTACCTCCCCTGCTACCAATATAAACAATGTGTTTCCGGTTAAGAAAATTTGACATTCGATAAAAAATATTTTTTTTAAAATTAAATTAAATAGTTAGCAAAAACATTATTTCTCAATTTCAATTATTTGATGCTGCAGAGAAAATTTGGCTCTCTAGACTAAACTACATTCGAAGTCTTTCATTATCACTTTGCCTCGTTTTTCATACTTGCGTTTCTAGAATGCATTCAATTCAAATAAACCTATCTGCATCTTCGTTTTCTTTTTTAGAGGTGCGTCTCTGGAACGCATTCTAGCAGAAGAGGCCTGGGCCTCAGGGCGGTAACTTAGAAAAATTTCCTGCTGGGGCGGCCAAAAAAGTGTGGCCTTAGAGCGGAAATTTGGAAATCCGTCGCTGATTCTACTGTAGTTCTTTTCATTGCATCCTCGCTTTTCGAAGATGCGTCTCTAGAATGCACTTGATTACTGTAAAATACATCTCCGCAGCTCATTTATTCTAAGTTGCGTCTCTAAAATGCGCTTAATTTTATTTCTGAATCTTATGTTTTTCGAAGGTGCACGCCTCAAGAATCCACTCAATTACCACAGAATACTACTGTAATCTTCTCTGAATCTCATTTTGTTGAAGTTACGTTTCTAGAATGCATTGTTAAACATAAATATTACTCTGCATCAGAGGATTTTCGTTTTTTCGAAGTTGCGTCTCTAGAATTCACTCAATTACTAGGCTTACCACTAAATATTTTTCTATACCGCTATTTCATTTTATTTGTAAATTAAATCCACATTTTTAAAAATTATTCTTTTAAGAGATTAAAATATTTTAAAACTTTTATTCGAAACGTGTAAAGCTCTATGCGAATGTTTTCTTTTTTTAAATTTTTTTAGCTGTTGTACAACTGTAATTTATTATTTACTTCTTCACCTGACAGAGGACATAATATTTCAATTTAAAAAAAAAATTCGTGCGACGTTACTGTTTAAAGGATTCATAACACATTAAAAAAAAATATTATAATAAAAGTTAATAGGTAAACTCGAATTAAAAATTTCTAATTACGATATCAAAATCAAAATGTTCGCTGTTTAAATAAATATTATATTTTTAAAATATGTTTAAGCTTTTTTTTAAACTCTTTTCAAAGTTTTTCTTCTGCGTCGGAGAATTTGTTTTAAGTATCGTCTAGAAAAACGGTTATAAATAAAAAAAAAAAAAACAGTTGTAATAATAATAATAATGAAACGAAATATAGGCATCGTAAAAAACTCGGTGCATAACCTTTAAATATAACTACAGTACACTATGCTCTCGCGGCTTCTTATAACCGAAATCTCTACTGTATGTCTCGGGCGGGGGGCTATATAGAGTCAACCATCACTCTTGTGCACTTATATACCATCCAAAAAGCTCCATTTTTTTTTTCTTTTTTAATTTTATTTTTCGAAAAAGTTCTCGTCGTCACCCAAACTGCTGGGGATGGATATCGCAGCTTCTACTGGCGAAATAGAATGAAAATAGACGCAGACAACGCTATTCTTAGCCACCCAACTAAAAGCTGCGGCCAACAAATCTTTTTTCTTCTCCCCTTCTCAAATATTATACAGTAGTTGTGAAGCCAGAGAAAGAACTGTACGGTATTAAAAATAAATAGCCTATTACGGTAGATAATAATAATTATCATCTCATAAAATAAGGCACAAAAAATCGATTAAAATTCATTAAAAAGCTTTTTATTCCAAAAATATAATACCGGTATATACTGTTGAAACCTCTGAACCGAGACCACCGTTGCGACTAAGTAAAAGTGGTCTTCCAATTGAATTTTTTAAAACTAGAATTCAGTGACTAAAAATTTTAATCAAGTACATTGTACTTATAACTTTTCTCTGTTGCTATTGAATCACAAAATTTCGATGGTTTTCAATTGAAAATGGGACTTAAAATAGGGAGTGAGCATTAACATGGGGGAAATCGGAGGAACGTATTCGAGGTGGTCTCGAAATAGAAGTGGTCTTCAGTTGGAGATGGTCTTGCTGGGAGGTTCCACTGGTGTTTGAGCTGATTATGGAGATATATTTACATGTACATGGAAAAAATGTCAATAAACTTTTGAATAATAATATCTTTTAACATTCAATTTAGCCTAAAAAGTAAAAATTTAGCCTAAGTAATAAAAAAAAAAAAATTCCTAGCGTAATTAATATAATTTGCGAAAATAAAGTGTTTTCTATCAAAAAATATATTTCTACGTACAGTAGAAATATATTTTATGTATTTTTCTAAGGCTAAAGCTACATATTAAAAATATTTGGAGTAATAATTATGGAACTCAAATAAAACGGGAAATTAACCCAGAAAAAGGAAAACAAACATTAAATACACAAATGCTTACAAAAAATTTCATTTACGACAAAAAACTAATAAGAATAATTATTTGCGCAAATGAAGAGTTTTGTGTAATTAAAATTTCACTTTTGGCTGCGACCCTTATGTTTAAATTTGATGACTGGATAAGTAGTTTTTAATTGAATCAACATTTTCTAAATGACGAACGGGGTTTACATTTCAGTTATTATTTTTTATTAAACAACAAAACATTTTTCTGGTAGACAAAATATTATTAAGTGTTCACGGAACAATTATTATAATTAAAATAATGTGGCATGAACAAAGGCAAATTGTTCGGCAAAAAACCTAAACAAAAAGGCTTTGACACAAAACATTCGCCAAATCTTTTGCTTATATCAACAATACGTGTATACTGTACTTAGATTTCAATGCAAAATACGTCGCTTTTTTTTTTTGATTAGTGGGCATTTTAGATTGAACTTAACACTTAGATTTATACAAAATTAAGAAAAAAAAAATATATAAATTTTTAACCGGTTTTATTTATTTACATGGTGAATTTTTTTTTTACGAGATTTGAGTTTATATAAAACTGTTTTTTTCATTGTAAGCTTTATCATAAATAGTATCTTAAGTAAATGTACACCCCAACAATACTAAATACTATACAAAAAAAGGAAAATAAATAAAAACGAAGCAATGTCTGGTAACCAATATCAGATTTCTAAAATTAAATTATTCTCAAATCATATTATCACATTTTTTCCCCTCTTTTTTTGCTTTAAAAAAAATGACGTGTTTAAGAAGATTCTTTAGACCCAGCCGGAACGAAAAAATAACTCAAGACTATTGTTCTTCGAGCGATGCTTTGATAGCTTTCTCCAACATTGATTGGTCATCCATAGTATAATCCTTAAAAAAAATTATTAGAAAGGTCATTATTATTATTTATATTATCCTTAAAAATCGAAATTGCAGAAGCAACAAAAATAAGGTGTCGAATCTTCAGTTTTCGTCTTTTTGAGTTAAAAAAAAATTCTTTAATGATTATTAAAAGGGGTTCTCTATCAACTGCGGTGTTTATCGAGCTTTTGTCAGAGAGTGTTAGTTATTTAGTGAGTTGAAAGAGGGGTAGTGCAAGGAACCTTTCTCAAAACTAGTTAGAAAAATTTAGAGTTTAGAGACTTAAAATTTATTTTGTTATTTCATTTTGAATTATATTAGTAAACTAAATTTTGAACAATAATTAGATATTTGGAGCATTCACTAGGTAGTCCCTTAAAAGTGCAAAATAATATTTTAAACACCTATTTAGGTGTAAAAGCCAAGATTAACCGTTCACCTTGTTTTATAAAATTATAGAAACCACAGCATTCATGTAAATCCCTCTCGTTCAAGTGTTATTACATGGAAAGTGAGTGGGAAGCACAAATTTAGCTTAAGTTATCTTTCAAAACCGTTCTTTTTAAGTTCATTTATATCGATATAACTTGTTATTGCTGCTGCAAGACCCCAATTCTATTTTGTAAATCCGAATGTCAACTAACCACAACGAAATCGTATTCGAATTGATGTCTCAAATTCAAATGTCTCAAAAAATCGCTACTTTTTTGATTCTTATTTCCCCAAGGCATTACGCAACAAATTGGGCAAACCTATTTTAAAAAGACAAAAATATAATAAATAAATCAAAATGTGAAAGGAAACTTACAACACGTCCCGTATGTTGAGCGTGCTCGGAATTACAGTGTTTGAGCAAACCGTGAGTGTCTAAATTTTGCAAACCGCAGTAAGGGCAACGGAATGTATGACGATTCACCATTTTACTAGATAGTGGAAATGTCAATCATTGATAATTATGAGTAAGTGAATAATTAATAACCTAGACTGTTCTTCGTTGTTAGTATCCGCAGCTCCAGCACTCTTTCTCACACTCTCTTTCGTCATCTCCTCGATACCCGCACAAGACGAATTATGGAAGCGTAATTTAGCTAAAGGTATCTATCAAAGTAACAATTAGTTAACCTTTAAAAGACGAAATATTTTGTAATAACCTTGTTAGAACATCCCCTGCAAACAGTCGACGAAGCCCCGATACATTTCTCGATATCGGTGGCTTTTTTCGCCGTCGAAACCGTGAACACGTTACGACAGATCGGACACGCTGGCTCCAAAACATCTTCGTAATTCGTTAAACATTCTTTACAAAAACTGAATCAAAAATAATGACAATAAATCATAATAATAATAATAATTGACAGGTTAAAAATATTTACACATGACCGCACGGAATTCTTTTGGGTTTGCTATAAATTTCTAAACATATAGGGCAACTGAGACTTTCGATATCGTCGATTAACGACGCATTGGTCGAACTAGAAATTAATTTGGAAAATAACGAAGCGGCCATTTACTGCTACTTACAATTAACTAATAAAAGTAATTTCCTTTTCCCTGTTTTTCAAACGAAAACAAACTGGATTTTCCCCATCATTCATTTTTAGAATTACCGTGACGTCACGTCGTCATGCGACGCTGCAGGGCGAATTTTGCGTGTGCGAAAGTGATGTGGATATGCGGCGTGCAACGAGCGCCATCTAGCGGAGCTCTCAGGAGTGTAGTACAGAGAGAAATAAATGGCGGCTCCAGCTGTGATGTGATTCGCATGTATTGGAAAAAGCTGCTTTTTTTAAGGCGTCGTTTGACATTCTGTAAACTTTAAATATGGGTAAGATTAATGTATTTTCGCCACGATAAAAGCTTAGCACACATAATCTAACGGATGAAATTAACGAGCAGTTCAAAATGTTTTGTTTTTATATACCGTATAGGTACAGTAGTTCTCTGTTATTTATCATTATGAATCGTATTGATTTATTGATCATGAGATTTTAGAATGAATGATGAATTTATAAGTTATCGCAGCCTAGCAATGTCGTTCATCTGTCAATTAGTCGATATTTATACGTCGATATATTATTTTTTTTTCTTTTTTAGCTTTATTCAGCGTTATTTTTTGTTATGAAAAAGAACGCATTATAATATTATGCAGCTTGACTTTTCAATCAAAACCAAACTCAATCACTGTATTAAGCTTTTATTGTTTTATATTTGCAATAAAAAAATTTGTTTTTAATTTCGATTATAGATTTCTTAGTTCAGGCAATTGAAAATTTGAAGTTATGGACGTCTGATTTGGATAAGCAGTACGACAGTATCAACTTCGAAGACATAATAGTGACTCTTAATCAAATCGCAGAATCGTTAACCAAAGAAGGTATTACATGCGAATTATTAACAAAATAGTGCTATTCAAAACTACCTTATAAATATATTAGGGAACGAAAGAACTGCGATTGCTGAGAAATTGGTACAAAACAATGTCAACGTGCTATTATCCTACTTAATAAGTTTAGAAAAATTCGGCGATATTTACGATTCAGCGAAAGAGAAATCTGCTGAAATTGTAGCGGAATTGTCAAAAACTGGTTCGATATTTTTAATTCCATAATATTATGCTAAATTATATATTTTTTGAAATTAATTAGAAAGATTTATTGTTTTAGACGTAGGGCGAAATCATTGTAGCAATACGAATTTGGTAAACAATTTGCTCGAACTTTTAATAGCGGATAACAACAAGGTAATTGTGCAAGCTTGCAGAGCTCTGGGAAACATCTGCTACGATAACGGTTGGATGAAATTAAATAGCAGAACGTGATTTTTCGTTTGAAATATCTTTTGGTTTTTGTTATTAGATTATGGAAGGAGTATAGTAAACGATCAGCAAGGCTGCGAAAAGTTAGTTCGTTTATTGCAAAGTCAAAATTGTCAGGAGGAAAGTCATGAGCAACTGCGGACGGTGTCCACCGGATTTATCTTAAATCTTATCAATAATTATGGTGAAACTTTTAATTTTAAAAGTGTAATCAACATAAATGTTTATTAGTTTTTTATTGTTTTAAATTTAAAGATGTAACTTTAGAAAATGTACTTGAAGCAAATGTAATCGATGTCATGTGTAGCTATTTGACTAAATTTGGTGAAGAAGATGACGTTTGTTTGCACGTTCTTCTCGTGCTCAATTGCATCGCCGATAATGGTTGGTTATTAGTTTAGTTGAAAGAATTATTATTTAGGTTTTTATGTATGGTAGAAAATGGACGTAAGAAATTAATCGAGAAAAACATCTGCGATTATTTGGTGGGCTTAATGGAAGTAGAAGTGTCGTCCGAAGTGGTTGAAGCGGTGTTGGACCTCGTAGGAAATTTGGCAGAAAATGG
Source organism: Polydesmus complanatus (assembly GCA_034692225.1). Classification (NCBI taxonomy): domain Eukaryota; kingdom Metazoa; phylum Arthropoda; class Diplopoda; order Polydesmida; family Polydesmidae; genus Polydesmus; species Polydesmus complanatus. The sequence continues at coordinate 9,775 of JAQGAZ010002518.1, forward strand.
TTTAATGATAATTGATAATTTTCCCCTCCCACAGAACTCTGCTTTTTAATAATTTTAAGTAAAATTTAGATGTGGTGAAATATCAACTGGCTAAAACCGGTTTGTGTAATAATCTCATCAAAATTTTAAAAACGACCGAAAGAAACGAAGAAGAATCAGTCAACGTGATCAAGATTGCTTGCGATCTCATTGTTCTACTCTTAACTGGAGGTTGGTTTTAGTACAAAATCGTTAGAAGTAAAAACGTAAATTATCGGTGTACAAATAATGATTTAGATGATAGTATGAATTATCTTTACAACGATGGAAAGGGCATAGTTTACCAAGAATGCAGTACGTGGTTGAGTTCTTCGAGCGATACTTTGCAAACGGCTGCGGCTCTAGCTATTGGTAACTTTGCCAGGAAAGGTTAGGTTTCATATTCAGTTGATTATTTTGCTTTTTACATTGTAGTGTTTTTTTTTTTTAGATGAGAATTGTATTAAAATGGTGTCTGAAGGAATTTCGAGCCAACTTCTCATTGTGATCAAAAAGCATAATGGTGCTAACGGTGATATTCAATTACAACACGCCACGCTAAGCGCAATTAGAAATTTAGCCATTCCAGGTACATTATTATTATTTTAAAAAAGAATTTTAAACCTAACTGAAAACCTATGAGGGATTAGGAGTGAATAAAAAGCCTCTTTTGGATTTGGGAGTGATTGATGCCATTCTACCAATGATGAATGTGAAAACATTCCCAGTGGTTTTTAAACTGTTAGGAGCAATAAGGATGCTAATAGATGGCCAGAGTAAGTCTTTTTTTTTTTTAATTGATTGATCTCATTAGGGTAGGTTGATAAAACGTTTTTACTATTTTAGATGATGCTTCTCTTAGTTTAGGTACCAATGGGCCTTGTATTAATAGAATTATCGAATGGTGTGAAACTGATGATCATCCAGGTGTAAAAGGTAACATTCATTACCTTCGATAAATGCAATTTATACCTATCGTTTTTTTTTTGTGTTGGTTCATTATAGGAGAAGCTAACCGACTGTTAGCTTGGTTAATAAAAAATTCCAAATCCAGCGAAGTGATGAAATTGATAGTGGAAAAAGGAGGTTTAAATCATTTAGTGGGTATGATGATTTCCGAACATGTGGTAATGCAAAACGAGGCACTTATCGCACTCAGTATTATCTGCGTAGCAATTCTAGGTTTGGATAATTATTATTATGAAATAATTTTTATAGATTTATTAATTGTCGACTATATATTTGGTTTAGATATGGCTGAGAAATTGTTAATCGAATCCGAGTTTCGTAGTAATTTACTAAAAATTTTATCAGAGGAAACTTTTACTCCTGAAGTTCGAGCTAACGCATTGACTCTTACAACAGCAGCTTTAAAATCAGGTTGGAGTTTGATATTTATTAAAAGACGTGTATTTGATTGATTGATTGAATTATAATTATGTGACAGTTACGCTGAAAGAACAATTCCTTAATAGCGAACTTGAGCCTCGATTATCAACTTTGAGTGGTGAAGAGAATGAATTGGTGCGGGACGGAGCCAAAGCCGTTCTTCAATTACTGGAATCTGGTTGAGGGACATTTTCGTTCCGTCTAAACTTTCCATTATACCAAAAAAAAAAAAAAAAGAACATGACTGACATTTTGCTTTTTGCTCCTCCGCATTTACGACAAAAGTCTCTCTCTACAATTGCACATATACGCTCATCACGCTCATTCGCAAATTATAGTGTATAAGCGAATGACGAGATTCTTTTTTCTAAAATAATATCGCAAAAACTTTTTTGCTGCTGCTCTGCCGCTGCTGCTGCTGGTGATATATTATTATACTTAAAATTAAGTAAACAAATAAAAAAAAAAAAGAAATTTTATATTTTCAAATGCATGACTTTTCCTATACCTTAATAATTATTATTAAAAATTGTTCAAACTCAACGTTCATATCGGTTAAATTCTGTGATGAATTTTTAATAAGCGAGATTATAATAATTATTATTATTATTGTTCTTATGGCCAGAGTTTGGTGTGTGATAAATCATGCAAATAAAAGGAACGCTGACATTAAAAAAACATTATTATTATTGATTATTATATTGTAACTTTATACTTATATACAATATTTATCATGTATTTGAAATTCACAATGAAATTAAAACTATATTCATCATCAACAGTTGTTCATACGTAATTTTATCCAGCCCAGACTTGGGAGAAAATTTGCCATTATGGGAGAAAATTGCGAGACAAGTTTTCAGTGTTTCCTAATCTAGATTTAGCCCCTTAATCTTGATAAAGTTCTTTTGGTTACAAAAGAAGGTTTATTCCAAACTGGATTTATAATAATAATTATTCTTAAACGAAGTTTTATTCTAGAATAAAAATAAAAATATCAAAACTTTTAAACTGGTTTTACAAAAGTATGAGCATTATTTTTTTTTATCCCAAGATACATTGCGTTATTGGGTTTAGTGTAAAACGGCGATTAATTAAAGCTAGATCAATAAATGGTAAACAAAATGGCAGGTATGTAGCCTGCAGTATAATCTTAAAATTGTTTTAGAAAATCTATTATTTATTTAGTAATTAAACGTTGTTATTGAAGCAACCATGTATTACTTTTGTATATTTTAATTACCTAATTTTGCGATATACGGAGTATATATTTACTCTTAATATACAATTTAAAACATTAAAGACAATTGATTTTTTTCTATTTTTAATATTTTTTTGTTAGGAAATTGTTGCTATTATTTCGCTCAATTGTATTATCTCGAGGGCTTATCAATTGTGCTGGCTTTCAATAATTCTTTATTATTTTTAACTTTTTCATTTCTTTAGGCTGTCTTACAAACAATAATAAACGTTTTTGTTGATTTTACTGACGGTTTTTAATTTTTTTGATAAAAGTAAAATGCAGTGTTTGTAGGAGAAGGGGGGGGGGGTAAGGGGGAGGTTAAGTTTTTGTGATGAAACATATTTTTTGGACACTTTTAAATTGACTGTCTCCAGGCAAAACTTATTTCGTTCACTCTTAATAAACAATCGAAGTGAATTGAGCTTCAACTTTCCTCCCTCTGTTTATTTTAGAAACTCGTTTCCAAATGTCAAGCAAAGATGAAATTTTGAAATTAAACAGGATATTTATTTATTTAACTTGGAAATGAAAAAAAAACATTTTTATAAAGAAAATTTTGTAGTTAAATAAAGCTAACTTTCGCCTTAATTCTCTTAAATTTCGCTCTTTGAATTTCTTAATAAGACCATTTATCTCTTTGAATTTCTTAAATAAAGTCAGTTTTCGCTTTGAAGCCGCAAAATTATTTCGTAGAAATACCGTATGCTATTTTATTTTTAAATGTGAATGTAATGTTTGATTGAAAGTTAACTTTCATTTTGATTGAAAATGAAGCGGTGTTTATTTAGTAGGAAGGGCCGCCTCTTGTATACGTTGTGACATTGTATATGAAGAGCCGACAATTTCCTGCTAATTAAAAGCCAATATTCATCATCGAATCGTCTGAGAGCCAAAGAGATGGGGTGAGAGAGAGAGATGAAGGTGATCCGCTAATTTTGAGATACACACCAAATGGCTAGGGCCCCTCGCATTTTTGAGGGGCCGGCTATTGTGATTAAAAGCGAAAATTAGCTTTGTTTAATTCAAAGCGAGAACTAGTTTTAATTAAAAGATGCAAAAGAAAACCCAGCTTTTGTTAAAATGATTCAAAACAAAAACTAACTTTGTTCGGGAGATTCAAAGCGAAAACAAAGGGCCCAAAAATATTTCTTTGTTTTCGGCCCCTAAGGAGGAATAATCCTGTACTGCTACATTCACTTAGTTATTAATTATCCTAAGTGCCTTCTGTATCATACGCATAATATTGTATATACATATTTTTTACACCGTAAGTTAAATAATAATTTGTGTATATTAATTGTTATTGGCAATTTACCTTTTCGGAAGTAGCGTTGACGTCATCGGTGCCTCCTACAATCGCTCATCCTCCGCCTTCAACCTATTGTTTTTATTTGCCGTGACGTCACAGGTCCAACTTATAAAAACAAAAAAAGTTTAAAAGGCAAAGAAATGCAGTAACAATTGTTCATACAACTTCCGACCACACTTCCGTCTACATCGTTCGAGAGGGAAGGGACTTCTGTTTGACACATCGTCTGCTTTCTCAACTCTTCTTGTCTTCTCAAAAACAAAAGGAATTTATCTCCATTCGTTTACGTAAGGAAAAACTCTTAAATATCTTTTTTTTTGTATTTAATTAAATTTATTTGGTTTATAACTATATTTTTAAGTTGCATAACAATTAGTAGGCTAATTATCTGAGTAAAATAATAATAATAAAAAAAAAACATTTATTTTGTTGCAAGAAAAAACATGTTTTTATTCATTCAATTTTTATTTTAATTACCAGTAATTATTATTTTGTTTAAATTAAAATTAGAAATACATTCATGGGCTCGAATGACGAGTTAATTATTAATCCCAGACATAATAATTAACATCGATTTGAAAAAGATAATTATTTTAAATAATGCAGTGTCTTCAGAAAGTCAGTGTGCACTGCAACCACTACGTTATAGTCTGAAGTGTACATTAACTATGCGAACATCTAGTATTACTGGTCAAAAATACATTTGCTCGAATATCTTTAATTATTATTAATTGTTTAAAATTAGGCTTTAGTGATTATTTTCCTAGATTTTAACGTTATTCATTATGAAGCATCGCATGACATTAATATCGTTTTATCTTATTTTTTCAACCAATTTTTTTTAAGGTTTCTGTAATTTTATTATATTGATACATTTAAATTATTATGATTGTATTTTCAACACTACTTCTTAAACTTTATTTATGAGTCGGGTCAATAAAAAGAAAACCAAGTCTTATCCCTTCAAGCCCTAATACATTGTTTCGAATTTTTAAATAAAGTTAGTTTTCGCTTTGCATCTTAAATAAAGCCAGCCTTTGCTTTTAATTTCTTAAATAAGGCTAGTTCTTTTAGAATGATTAAGCCTATTTATGTTTGGTTTATTTTTTATTGAATCACCGTGTATTTCCTTCCCCCTCCAAATTTTAGAGATTTCATTGTAATGAGTTGAAAACGAATGAATATATTATTTACATAATAATGCTATACAGTATTTACTTAAAAATATTATTACGGTATGCAACAAGTCATTATGACTTTAGGCAATCAATCAATGCAGCAGTGCATTGCAACGGAGCGCCCTTTCGCGAGGAACTTTTATAATTACAGGGTGATATTTAAAGGTAAAATTTTGAAAAATAAATAAATTAGTCAAATTTTAATGTCAAATTAACATCTCCCATTTAATTATGAGAAACAACATCTGGCAGTCCACTGAGTCAGCACGTGCTAACGCTCGATCACGTGTTAACACTCTTGGTCGCTATTGATTCTGCGTAATTTGTCTACTTTGTATATTTTTCGATTGTTATAATTATTGCAATTCATTTATTATCTCCATTTGCCAAATATGCCGAGATTTGAGATACAAATAGCAGGTGCAAGCTGGATGTCGGCATTGACTTTAGCCGTCAACCACCCTATTATCCTTATATTAATCATTTGTATCTGCATTTAAATAACAAAGAAAATACTATATACATATTTTATACGTTTAAAAAGTAAAATTTGAACTTTTATACAAATAAATGATAGTTTTGAATAAACAAATTACATGTATTCAAATATGAATTTTAAACGAGAGCAAATAAATAAAAGAAATTATTGACATTAATTGCGATATTGATATAAGAAAAATATTTGATATGCTCGATTGAGAGCTAGACAGAACTGGTTCTGGATCTTTAAAAAATCGGACTGAAAGCAAAGCGCGATTTATTATAGAAAAGCCGAAGACAACATGGAAAATACGTTTTTCCTACAGTACGGTTTTTCGTTTCTCTCAAAAATGAAAAGCTTCACTTTGAAACTCTTTTTATTTCATTAAAAAAAAAAAAAAAAATAAGCCGTGGCCTCACCGGCCCTAATTGGAAATTTGCTTCTGTTTTTTGCGCTATCGTATTTCTATTAAAAAAAAATGAGGATTCAAAGCGAGTCTATGTATTTACAATCTACATATTAATTGTTGGTTATTAAATTACTACTATTGATCTAGAGGGAAGAATGCATTCGATGCGCCATCTGTTGGTTGTGGTGGTATGCGTGCTGGTGCTGGGAGTGAGCGAGGCCCAAGTCAATTTCTCCCCTGGCTGGGGGGGAGGCAAGAGGGGTTTGGACCCCCACCCCCTCCTCTCCTCCTCCCCCTGCGCCACCTCCATCAACACGCTGAAGGACATCTACGCTCTTATACAGGCAATTCATTTTAAATACTCTCCACTGACTTCTCTACAACACACAATTCATCTTTTCATAATAATCTCCTGATGATGATGATGTAATATAGATGATTATTTTTTGTTGTTTTAGCGTGAGGCAAAGCGGCTGAAACAGTGCGAGGATGACGTCAGTAGTAGACAACTGTGACTCAAACTCCTTGTTAAATAATGGTGAAAAACTGTTTGAACGAATGATGAAATTTAATATTCACAATTAATTTTTATTTTTTTTTTCTATTTGGAAAAACCTAAAGTTTCGAGATTTTTGATCTTTAGGAATTTCGCCTATTTATTTCATCTTTGGCATCGTTAAATAAAAAAATAAAAGCTCAATAAAATTTGGCTTTCAAATGTTGAGTCCACTCAATCGCTTTCATTTACATTTCGTTTTCATAATTTTTTTATTAAACTAAATAAAATAATTAATTGAATTGTAAAAGGCGACCAACTTCCAAAATATAATAAGCTTTGCTTTTAGAGGTGTGCACGAAAAGTAATGAGACTGTTTAAATAAAAGTTTGTATTTCTTTCTAATACAGTGGAGCTCCAATATTCGTCACCTCTAATATTCGTCAAATCTGATATTCGTCATTTATTTTCTTGGAAATTTTGGCCCGATATTAATCTTCTTTTTTCCCCCCTGCTTTTAAATATTTTCCAAACAATTCAACGAAAAAACAAACAACATAGGTTATTATAAAAAAACAACGAGTGCTAGTGAATTGTTTGGACATTATGCCAATAAATCTCTATCATAATGATAGAGCAATATTAGTACAGTAATTAAAGTGTATTTTTATTGATTCCCGAGATCAATTTTTGAATGATATTGTTTTTCTTAAAGCAAATACCGGGTGTCCGAGAAGGTACTGAACGATAATAAAAAAAAAAACTTGCAAAGCTTAAAATTTAAAAATGGTGTCATTTTAAAGAAAAACTCAGAGAAGTTTTTGGGCAAAAAAATAATTTTTTAGTTAATTCAATAAATATAAAAAAAAAACTTAAAATTCAAAAAATGACATTTTTCATAAGTGAAATTTTCCAAGCTAGCTTTTTGGTTGAATATAAA
>JAQGAZ010002519.1:0-17211 GCA_034692225.1 Polydesmus complanatus
TTTACCCAAAAAACTCTCTGAGTTTCTCTTTAAAATGACACCATTTTTAAGTTTTTAGCTTTTCTAGTTTTTTTTTTATTCCAATTCTTTATCGTCAAGTACCTTCTCGGACACCCGGTATTATAAAACCTTAGTAGATTTTTCAGCTTTCACGAAATGAGTAAACACACACCGAGTTTTAATGTTTACTTTTCGATACCTTGTACATGTAATAACAAAAATATATTTTTAACGCGCGTTTATTTTATTAGAAAAATAAATTTAAAAAATAATCAATAAATTTTAGAAAAATAATTATATCGATCTTTCTTCTAGAAAAAAATAATGTTTTTTCGGTTACAATTTCAAGGTTAAACTTGATATTTAGTTATTATTGATGGTCAATGGAAAAGGAAGTATTTTCCAACTTGAGACACTATATTATTGTACTTACAACATACATGTACGAGGTGTTTAAAAAAAAAATAGCCACTCCTCTCTCCCATTTATTTTTACCATCTTTTAACATGTGAACTATTCATGAAATTGATACCTGAATCTAAAAAATATATATAATTTCTATAAATCTATTTGAACATTTAAAATGTATTTGCCTAATTTTTGCCCATCAATTGGAAGATAAAATTTGCTGTTTTAAAAGACTAATAAATTCAGCGAAATATCTTAAATAATGCCACACAGATTGTTTTCTAATATAAATCAAAATATGAACCGCAAAAAATAAATTGAACCTCGTATCCATTAAAAGAAGCCACCTTTTTAATTCAAATAACTAAATTAAATAAGTTATTGCTCGGGATATCAGTATTATTTAAGGAGGCTGTTTTCAATCCTAAAATTGTTCCAATTTCAAACTTCTTGAAGTCAAATATCTGACAGGAAACGAAATATTGAACCGCATAAAACATTTTTAAGTTTTAAATTTGAAAAATAAGTTTTAATTTTTGTTTTAAAAAGAGAAAATGTGCGTGGTTTTACAAAACAGTTACAGTAGAAGTATTAAAGTTGTTCGTTGTGAAAGCTTATCGACCAGCTTTGTTGCAGTTTACTTAAAATATATTATATTAAAAGGTGTATAAATGCGCAGTATTTTTTTTTTTTTTCTAAAATAATTTCGCGTAAAATTATTAACGTTTACAATTTTTTTTTAATAAATAGATAAGAATAAAACGACGAGCGTGAAGTTGGCGGCTAAGCCCAGTAGAGGTATTCCCAGCCAAAACATAGATAGTCCACCCAATTGACAGCTCAAATCAATTAACTATTAATAATTTTTTATATAGTTATATTTATTTATAATTCAAACAAAAATAACAAGAGCTTTTACATCGAGTACAGGGTGTTCGGTGATAACTTTCTTTTGTAGAGGTTGGTGGATACGAACCGAAGCATTCAATTCCCTATAAAAAACATAGTTTTTATGTAATAATATTATAGTTATATTCCAGGTATATTTTAATTGAGAATAATTACTGAAGAAATTCCATGTCTGCGTTGCTATACATATTATATCGCTTTAAAAATTTCTGAAAAAAAAAAAAAAAAAAAAAATTCATTCATAAAAAACCTGTTCAATTTCATTGATAATCTTAAACATTTTTTGTGCGTTAAAATATTATTAACCTGCATTTTCGGATTTTGTTGGCGAACAACGTTAAATTTGTATTCAAACTCTCTGAAATTAAACAGCTTTTTCTTTAATAATATAATAGTTTTTCTCAACCAAAGTGTGTTATGTTTTAATACATTATACACGGTGTCCGTAATAAAAAAACGTACCTAACTGAGTTAATATTAAATTCTTATTGGGCAAGTTTTTTTACGAACACCGTGTAGTGTTGTTATATAATATACTTGCAAGGAAGTTGGCAGCGACATCGCCCAACATCTAATTTTGAATTTATAAAATATTTTTATTAATAATTTACTATTATTTATAATAAAAAGAGAGTTTAATTACCGTTGGTTTCGACTAAACAGAAATAATGGCAATCCTAAAAATTATAATAATTTAATTTAAAATTTTTATTTTAGTTTTAAAAAAAAAAAATTCAAAACTTCAAAATTATAGGCGTAGTTTATACGATGAACGAAAGATTTGATTCGATCGGGGAACACCGTGTAGTTGCTGGTCTTTCCGTCCACACACTTTGACCTATACGGTTCCGGAAGTCGCCTGCTCTCCGTCTTAATACCAATTAATCATTATTTATTTTGTTAAACGAGATTATTAGTAGTAAATATGCGTTACCAGTGAGTATCGAACGTCGATTGAATCGCCAGCGGTGACGTAGATTTGTTCTACGGGGAGACTCAAAACGCTGGTGTGTAAGATGGCGAATTGATTGAAAGTGACCAAAAGTTTTGTGGCGTCGGCAATAAGACTCATAACCGGAAATTTTAACAACAAAGTTAACTCTAAAAAAAAAAAAAAAAAAATACAGAATTAATTTATTATACACGGTGGGCCATCGAAAAGTAGCCTAATCCAAAACATAATTTAATAGGCCTACCTCGTAATCGGGAGCCTTCGATCCCTTCGTCGTTAGGTCGCACACTGGCGCAGTTTACAAAGTCTGCATTCACGTGAAATTGGATGATATTAGTCCTATTTATTTAAAAAAAAAAAAAAAAGATTAATTGTATTAAAAACCCCGGAAGTTATAAAAAAGAATGTTTGTTTTACGTACTTGCAAGAAATTTTGTTTTCGGTTGGAGTACGGAATGCGCACGACGCGATATAACTTTCCACTCTAGGGAATGCAATAATATCCAAAGCAGCGTGGGCGAAATGAATCACGTTCGATTCATACGTGTTATCCTGTTAGCAACAAAAATTGAAACGATTGATTTTAAACATATTATTTGTAGTTTAACGTTTTACCGGAAAGCAAATGTAAACTATGGGGAAATCTAACACACTTTGTAATTCGGTTGAAACCACTTCTTTCACTTTAAATCTGTTTTTTTTTTTTTTGTTTTGGAAATAAACAATAAAATAATTATACACGGTGTCCGTAAAAAAAACACGTACACAATTGAATTAGCATTAAATCCTTTTTAATAGTTTAAATATTTGAATGACACATGGAAAATTTTTTTTACTTTTAATCACTTTTATTAACATTGAATTGTTCTAGTCTGTGGTTTGAATGTTCATTTCCGGTCTCAACACGAGCATTATACTCACTCACTATGCCCCCCACCTTACTACACAACAGCTTCAGCGGGTGTGATGTTTGTGTTGAGACCGGAAGAGGATGTTTTACAACCCTAGAATACAACTATTCAACGTTAAAAAAAACTCTTAAAGGGGTTTAGTACTGATTCAGTTGGGTGCACATTTTTATGTGGACACGTTTGTTGTATTACAGTGGAATAATAATAGAAAATACAGTGTAAATGCTTTTTTTTTTTACCAGGTAATACCCCTTACTGGTAATATTTGTCAATTGCTTGATGAAGTTGGGCCAGACAAATGGCTGCAATTACTAAAGTTGTTAAAAAATAAGTGAGATATTCCAAGAATAAATTGAGTTTGGGTTTGAAGCGATGAGCGGAATTCTTTAGTTTTTCGAAGCTCAAAGCAACTATTAAAGAAACGACAACGCTGAGGGAGAATCCCACCCACATGTTCCACGCTCCACCCACCGCACTCCACAACCCCTCCAGCAAAAAACAAAAAAAAAAAAAAAAATTAAAAAAAAAAATTTTGGAGACAAATTATAAAAAAAAAAATGATGGTAACCTTAATCGATGGTTCGTTAATTTGCCGTTTGGTTACAATCAACCGATTGTTGATATAAATATCTATGTGTGTGCTGAAAACAAATTTATCACAACTGTAACTCGTTTTGCTATTATTATAAATGAAACTTTGCTACCTGTTTATTCCTTTGGAAAAGTGCACCGTTGTTTTTAAAGCGTCGTTTTTATGGTCTAGTATCAACCCATTTTTGGGAGGTACTAGAGATACATCTGGAGCATTTTTGGTTCCTAGAACTAAGCCACTCTGAGGTTTTTTAATGGTTACTTCAGGTGCATTTTGATTTTCTAGAACTAAGCCACCCTGTGGTTTTTTAGTGATTACTTCTGGGGCATTTTTTTGGCTTCCTAGAACTAAGCCTCCCTGGGCATTTCTTGTGGTTACGTCAGGTGCATTTTGGTTTCCTAGAACTAAGCCACCTTGGGCCTTTCTTGTGGTTACTTCAGGGGCATTTTGGTGTCCTAGAACTAAGCCACCCTGAGGCTTTTTTGTTATTTCAGGTGCATTTTGCTGTCCTAGAACTAAACCTCCCTGAGGCTTTTTAGCGGTTGTTTCTTGAGCATTTTGATTCCCTAGAATTAAGCCTCCCTGATGCATTTTTCTTGTTACATCCGTTGGCCCATCGCTTATCTTTTTGCCAGAATTTGACAAGTACTTACGATTAACTCTTATTGCATGAATGTCAAAAGCTTGAAATTCAACGTTTCTGTTAAAATAAAATAATAATAATAATATTGTCATTATTCCCGGTTTTATCATTATTGTTTTTAATGTTTTATGGTGACATAAAAGTTATACTAACACGCAAGGGGGTTGACAGTTGCACATTGAGTGTAATTCAGAGTCAGGAATATCATTGCATCCTATATTAATCGAATTTTTTTTTTTAATTAATTAAAAAATGAATAATAATACTAATTATATTGTTCCCAAACTTGAGCATATTGGTAGTTGTTTCTCATTGCTGTCAATCATCGATTTAGGTAAAATACACCGGCAATATTTCTTAGTTAACTCGTGTAAACATTGCTCCAAACACGCCTTTAAAAATCAATATCTTATTAACAATTTTGTAATTAAATTTTTATCAGTTAAAAAAAAAAAATAACTTTTTGAGAATATTTATAGTAATAATTTTCTTGAATTGTTCCAGTTTTAAATCTATTCCACGATCGCATTGTACGCTGCGAGTTCACGCAAAGTTTATCCAACGACCACCAACTACCTTTATAATAATCCTATCAAATAATAATTATTATTACCAGTACCGGAATTGTAATTTAGACAAAAATAAAAATAACACAGTAATATTTTATTTACAATTTTGGAAATGATATTGATGAAATTTGTTTCTTTGTTTAAAAGGATAATATTACGAGGCTCGAACACGGGTGGCGCCTCTTCATTGTGCACCAGCAGCACCGGAGCTCTCGGCACTTTAAAGTTGAAATAAAGAGAAAACCTGAGATCTATAATAATAATTATTATTTAATATTATGGAGTATTTAATTAATTTGATTATGATTTATTATTGTCTAAATTTTGAAATCGTAAATCGAATCGAACCGGTTTTGAAGTCTCGATTGATTTTAAAAGTGGCGCAATTTCCGTAATATAAATTATTAAACGTCACTGCGCATCTGTAAGAAGAGATAAATAATAAACGGAATTTAAAATAATTATGTTAAAAGTATTAATAAGAATAATTATAGAAACAATTAACGAACGCTATCAGATCTGTATCCATCATTTGGAAAAGAAGGGAGTTTGAAGCTGTGAGTCTGTCTTCTTCGGAGAGGAGAGAGAGGCAAAAGAGCGTTGGGTTTGTAGGATCACAACTCGAATTAACATTCTTCATCTGAAAATAGGCAGCAAATTAATAAAAAAAAAAAAGTGTCTCGACAGGCATTACGCTAATTTATTTTACTTTTTCAATGGACTTTTCATAGCGATTTTGGTTCTCATATAAAATATTATTCAAACATATGGTGATAGCGTAGTTTTCGATACCAATTTCAGTAGTCGTTACCTCCATCATATCGTTGCTAAGGTAATCAAAAATAATAATAAATTAATTATTGTGAAGAGAAATTCTAGTGTTTAAATGAGACGTATACTCGGATAAAACGATGTTGACGATGTGGTAGATGGCGAAAGCAGAGCCGATGGTTAAGATGAAGAACCAGAAGTTGGCTCTGGCTTTCCGGTTGGAACTGCGAACTCGGTCCCAAGCCGAAAGCGAACGTCTTATCACGGGCATTTTTTATCAACTTAATAAAGTTTGGATCTAGAAATTTCTCTACTGAAAAGTATTTGTATTTTCGTTGTAACCGAAGCAACTTAAAAAATTTCAAAAACTTTTGTTATGAAATAAATCGTTGGTGGGATTTCGCGCGTAACTTTCACACAATGGAAATATTATACCGATATATTTTAACGGCTGGCTTTATTTACTCAACTTTTGAAAAATAAAATGTTGCGTGATAAATAAACAAACGCAAAGTTGTAAGGAAAAATAAACACAAAAGACTTTTGTTATTTTTTGGGTTTCCAAAGAAACTATAAGAATATATAGGTATATTATATATATATATATATATATTATATAATAATCGATCAATAAATTTAATTAAATTTTCTTTTTTTTTTCTTTTTCAAAATTTTATTTTTACAGTTCAAAATAAAATTTCATTTCACATTGATTTTAACTTTTAAAATGTTGGGGTTTTTCATTTTTTTTTTTATTATAAACCATAATTCTTAGTTTTGAAAATGCATTACAAACATTTATAAACTTATTTTTTGTCTAATTATTTTAATTTTTACACAAGTTTGACACAAATTTGGGCAAACCGCAAACATTAAAAGATTTTAACTGTGCTTAACACTATTATTCTTATTTAAGACTAAAAGTGACGCATTTAAAGATCAAAAGTTAGGCTAAAGTACTGCTTAATTTTGGTGAAAGTGACGACGAAAAATAGTTGTAGTTCGACCCCAAAGTTAAGGAGAGATTGGCCGATCCAAATTCCGGAAATTCCCCCAATAGTACCCACCAGCGATTCTGACTGAAGGAAAGATTTAGAAAAATAACTTGTACGGATAAAAATAATAATAATACATTTACTAGAGTTTTTGGTTTTTCAGAAAGCACAGTCATTTGAGAAGATTCCCTTTGAACGCGAACCACGGAACGACCTTTCCTGACATTCAAAATAACAAAAACTGTGCATATTAATAATTATTCTATCATTTTACTATGCCAAACTATGCACCTTTGCTTCATGCAAACAATATGCCATTGTTTAATGAAACTTTTTTTTTTATATTATATAATATATAGGCTATTAACTTACCACAAAATGTCCAATAATTTGTTAACGTCCGTAATATTAGCCAATTCTCTTTTCTAATTATTAATTATATTAAAATATTAGTAATCAAATTTAATTATTGACAATATCAGTTATAGATTTTGATCATAATTCAAAATTATTTAATCTTGGTTTTAATGATAATAATAATTAATGATTTAAACATTTTATGTTTTATGTAAACAGTGAAATACCTTATTATTCGATCAAAATCTAATGTAATTATTGAGAATATTAGAACGTCATTAAATAATTATTTTATGATGTTTTTTGGGTATAGATACTCACATTTTTGAAGACGTTGAACATTTGATCAGTTTTAATGTTATATATTTTATTTCTATTGGCATAAAAAAAAATATATACGGAGTTGTTTCTAAAGGTCATGCTCAAACGGAAGAGGAAGGGGGGTAGAGAAGTAAAAAATAAACAACTTTCAATCAAAAAAAAAAAATGTGCATTTGAGGCTTTATTAAGAAGTAACTGGGCTTGAAGAATGCTGCCCCTGTAATCGCATTAAAATTATTAAGCTTGAATTCATTGCACCGCGTAGCAGCAAGACATTGCGGTACAGCTTGCTATTGGGTGATCTTTTAGCGTTATTCAGGGGCAGCTACCTGCCCCTTTCAGTTTGAGCATGACCTTTGGAAACAACCCTGTTTAAGATTATATTAATTTAGTTGTACACTACTTATTTATTTATTTCATTAAGTTTATTACGTTAAGAATTGAGTGCAAACTAGAACTGCAAATATGGAAACTGCATGAAATTATTATTATTGTTTTGACGTACTTGCACGGTTGTTTGCACTGACAAATTGACAAGGCATTGAACGACATTCCTATAGGGTTAAGGTAGAAATGAAAAAAGAATTTTTTAATTTTAAAATTACAGTATTAAAAATTATAAACCCGAAAGATTTTGTCATTTAACTCTGGCAAATTGTTATCGCAGTGAAATCACTCTGTGTTGGTGAGTATTAAAAATCAAAATTCTGCTAGTGGGAGTGAATAGTAATGTGCCCTGGCGCTATCCAATGGTAATGTCAAACTTGACCTTGAGGGTCATTTTCAAGGTCATAGGAATTCTAACTCTGAATTAGTTAATGATAGAACAAAACTTCCAATTAGAAAGTTGTAGGGCGTGGCCAAATTAGTCTACTAGCATTTTAAAACGTAAGACAATGTTTCTGTGTAAAAGGATATTTCACTTACTAAATGTCAATTTGCCCCTGAAGGTTGGACTCCAGCATGTATTAGAAAAAACATGCAATACACGTAAGCATTGCTGGTGTACAAAATTCAGGGGCAAATTGACATTTTATAAGGGAAATATCTTGTCACACAGAAACATTGCCTTAAGTTTTAAGGTGCCTCTAGACTAATTTGGCCTTCCATTGAGATTGACATGGGTGGTCACGGTTTTTGCTATTAGGAGGGTCATTAACATTGGAAAATGCAAAGGGACGTATTGGGAGTTGGTCTTGCACGGCAATTTTACTGTATCATTAAAATATTATAGTTATGATGATAAAATAATTACCGAACATTTGTTTTTGCAAATCGTTCTCGTAATCTAGGTATTCATAAAAACCTAAATTAAGAAAAGAAACAAATTTTCAAAATTGCTTCGTTCTTACGCTTAAGTCTTATAATACTTATGGCCGTTCGAATTTGGAAAGTCACAATTCGAACGCCATAGGCATTAGACTTAAACTATGTTTTCCAACTATTAAGTTATATTAAAAAGCAAAAATAATTACTGTCTGTAGTAATTGGCTTGTGTTGCAATCTGCCTAAACACAGGCGCATACAATCCTGTAAACATTATTATTAATGTAAAATAAGATTAATGTGATTCAATATTTAAGTGAATAATAATAATAACTGAGTAGGTGTATGAATAGTTGAACAAAGTTCCAGCTTCCTCGATTTCAGGCGGCCACATGTCGTATTTTTTGCGCTCATCGATGCAATTGGAGACGTAGGGTTCAGGCAACTTTCGAATTTCGGTCTATCATTAATAATTTTTAAGTTGACTTAAAACAATACGATTGTATTATTAAGGAAAAAGAAAAATAGCTACTATAACCAGAGAATATTTGATCTTGACCAGATCTCCGGGCGAAACTTCCACTTGATAAAAATTGTTGGTTTGAAAAACATTGACCATAGACAAGGGATCCAAACCCACCGTTAAAAAGTGCTCCGAGCCATAAAACAACTGGCTACGTGGAACTTGTAGTTCCAACTTGATTTCTGAAATGATATAAAACTACAGTTCTAACCTTTTTTTTTTTTTTTTAAAAAAAAATAGGCTTAAAAACAAATCTGTACACAAAACCTTTGGTTGTCAGTTGTTTAGCTGAATCGATTGGATGGATGATGGCGCACACGGTAGGAGTAGGTCTCACGAGGAAATGGATTTCTCTCGGTCTAGTATTTATTTATTTATTTATATACATGTAGTTTGAAAAAGAATACGTTTTTAATTTTTTTTTTAATTACTTGCAAGGAAAGGCTTTTCCACCGTCGGCTACAATTTCGCATTGTCTGACGAAATCTTTCACAGTTGGACTTAGCAATAATTTTTCTTCTTCGTTAAAGTTATGAACGTACGTTCGAAAAAATATTTCTTTATGCTCAACGCGTTCCAAAACCTGCAATTTGTTCATGATGGCGTCCTGGCCTTTTAATTTGTCCGCGTCGACGAAGATTCTGCTGTTGGAGCAGATGTAAACAGAGGGAAAAGACGCGTTGTCTTGATTTTCGGTGAATTGCACTTGGATCACTTTATATCTTATCACATAAAAATATTCTAATCATAGAATAATAATAATAGTAATTTAATATTTCTTATCGTTAACTAACTGATAATAGTCGTGGATGGTGTCGAACATTTGCCAGAAGAAAACGGTGGTTATGGCCGCCACGCCTAACAAATGCATCACGTTGGCTAAAGAGGTGGTCTTGGTGGCTGTGTATTCCGTAGCGAAATCAATTTCGATTTTAGGTAAGATTTTAATCAAAAAGGCGAAGAGGACAGTGACCGAGAGTCCGATCCAAATGCCCCAAATGCCACCGATGGTGCTAGCCACATCTTCGAACTAATAATAATAATTATTATACAGTAATTAGGTTAATAAAGAATTCTTTTAAAATTTAGACTTTATACGTGAGTTTGGGCGTGCTTGGTCAACTTTTTAGTGACCAGCGCTTGTTTAAATGTCAGCCTTTTCTCGTATGGAAATTCGAAATTAGCAGGATTTAAATGCCCTTCTCTACTTAGTAAAATGAAAACAAAACAGTTGGAGGGAAAAAAGAAAATGTCTTAAATCTATGAAAAATTAAAAAGAGTTACATTCTCTTTGCTATGGTTTTTTTCCTGTCAAAACCTGTTTTACCCAGATGCATTTTTGCAATCCAATCATACTATGATAAACATAATTTACAGAGTGTTAATTTCGAGAGAGAGAGAGAGAGAGACATAGAGAACTTAATAATATTACCAACTCGTTTTCGACACTTTTTCTGGCTAAATTTTCGGCAACTACTGAAATTTCTGCGGATCTGAAAAGAAAGAAAAAAAAGCATTTTGACGAATTTCATTTATAAGTTTTAATTCTAGTAATTGTAGTAAAAATAATTCTACATATTTTAAACAGAATATGAACAATTCCATTTTTTAAAAAATAAAAAAAGTCTTTAAAAGTAAAGTTTTTCCACGTGTCACGCAAATATTTACGTTAATTTAAATAGGTGCATTTTTTTTACGAACACCGTGTATTTTATATTCAATGAACACAGCCCCTTTTAAAAAAACAAATTTTGAAATCCCAACATTTTAAGCTCCATTGAGACGTTTTTAGAACGTAACAAGTAGCTCGAAAAGAGGAATTATTAATATTGAGTATAATAATAATAATATACAATCAAAACAATAATTGAAACTTGAACTGTTAATTACTTGCAAGAAGGTTTACAATCGCAAATGTTGTCCAATTTGCTTTGAGGAATTTTATTGCAATCTATTATAAACAAATAGCTATATAAACGAGTATATAAATAAATAATTACTATTATAACATTAAACATACGGGAACATATAGGCAGCAATTGGTCGTTGGTGTGGGTCATGGACCGCTCCAAAAGACAATTGCAGTAGGATTTGGTTAACTCGTATAAACATCTGTCCAAACAACTCTTTAAAAACCCAAAATATATTAGCAAATAAAGTTGAATAATTATGCAGACATTTTTCTTGATACTTCGAAGGAATAATTATATCGAATGGGTTTATTAACATCTTGGTTTAAGATGGTAAACGATTCAATCGGGGTTTGAGGATCGACGCATGCGCCGTTGAAAGGCCAATTTTCTTCTTCGTACACAACCTTAAGAAAGAAAAAAATAAGGCCTCGTAAAATAAATTTATAAGACATAAGATTGTTTTTTTTTTTACTTTTTTAACGGACACAGTGAATGTACTGGTCACAAAATCTGTTTGTAATTGATGAATGCGAAACACATTTTCCGAGTGAAAAACGGGAGGAGTTTCTTTCTGGTGAAAAACGACAAAAATCGGATCGAAATGTCGGTGTTCGAATTTTAAAACTTGTTTACACAAATTATTATTAATAATATATTATAAATATAATTAAATTAAATTAAATACTCGTTTCTATTTCGGTTAAATCGTAAGTGATGCAATTTCCAAATTTTAAGTTATTAAAAAATTTTCGATTACTAAACATAAAAATAAAAAATTTTTTTATTGGAAATTTTTTTGCAATTTAAAAATCACACCTCCATCTTTCAGGTTGGTCGATATCGTAGTCAGTGTCGTATTCGATGTGCCATGCTCTTTCTAGGTGGTTTCCTATGAGGAACCTCTCTCTGTCGGTCAACACCGATTGACACAGTGACGAAGGCATTGCCACGTCACACGACACGTTCAGCCGCTTAAACTATTTTTTTAAAAAAAAAGAATTATTATTCTATTATTAAAAATAATTTAAAACGTAGAGATATTACGCTATTGTCTCACCTTAGCCAACGTTTCGTTGGTGGGCTCAAACCTTTTAAGACGTTTGGAATTCATAGGGAAACACACGCTCACCGATACGTCATTTCCGGTCGCCACTTCCTCCGATTCGAAATCTTCCATAGATAACCTGTTAAGGGTTGAACGAGCGTCATAAAATAACGCGTTCCCTGCAGTGCACTACTTCAGGGCTTTTCAAAATGAGGGGTGGAGGTGCTCCGAGTGATACCTGGGGTGTGCTAAATTAAAAAAAAAAATGGTTACTCGAAGAAGGAAGTGATGACGTCAGCCGTCTGATAGATGGCGAGTGCGGTGACGAGGGAGAAGAAGATGAGCCAGATAGTCTTCCGGCCCTTACTTCGGGTCTCTGCGATTTGGTCGAGGGCAGAAAGAGAGGAGCTGACAAAATACACCATTTTAAGAACTGGAAATATTTTTAGGTTATTTCTTGTACGAAATAAATTTTTGAAATGAAATTTTTCGAAACAAAATTATTTTTTTTGTTTCCGGTGAGGGTTTCCAAGGAAATATAATAACAAATTTTTATTTCTCGATTTGGTTTGGAGCGAGCGAATTTATTTGTTGTCTTTTCCTTTATTTATTGACCCTTCACCTCCTCCATTCTCCCTTTTTCCGTTTTACTGCGCGTTAGATTTTTAAAGTTTTAATAAAACGCGGCGTAAACAACGAAATTGTTGTTTATTTTTCTGAGAAATTTTTATTTTCGTTTTGAAAGAAAAATAAAAAGTAATCGATAACATTTTTAAAGAAAATAAAAATAATTTTATTTTCTAGCTTTAAATTTAACAATCGATAATTCAATAAAAGTTACAGGCTAGTAATTTTTCGCTCGGTAATTTTTGTACTGGGAGTTATTCGTAAAGTAAGGGCTTTTTGGTCATTAAAAAAAATGTAGGCTACTCATAAAAAAAATAATTTTTTTTTTAGTTTTAGTTTACAATATAACTAATTAATGTTTCTACATACAGTAATTGCATCTCTTTCCAAACATTTTTAGTACTTAAAAGACAGCCCAATTGACACCCCTCCCCCTTGCATAACAATCTCCTGGCGAGTTGCAATCATCATTTTTTTTTCGTTTAAGTACTTAAAGTGTGCTCTACTGAGTAACCATTGTGCACGTAATACTGTAATTATAAACTCGTAGTCAATTATTATTATTAACCACTCTGGATTTCTGCACTCAATGCTGTGAATAATGTCAATCACTAAACACAATCAGTGTTTATTCATAAGACTCTACTCAATCATTACGAGGAACAAGTTCGAAATAAACGCAATAAATAGTACTTGGAAACAATTTGTTTCTCTATCCCGATGAAGTAAATTTTAGTAATAATTATGGTTGCTGTAGATGAATTTATCTACGTAACATAGTTATTTTTATTCTAGAAATTTTTTTTTTTTTGTGAAATTTTTTTTTTTTTGTGAAATTTTTTTTTAAAAATTTTTTTTAAAATTTTTTTTTCCGAAAATTTTTTTTCTGAAAAATTTTTTTTTAGAAATAGTTTTTAAACGTAATAATATATAAATTTTACTATCGGATTTTTAGCTATTGGTATTAATTAAAATTTACAATCTAATTTGTTGTTGGTAGCCTACTAATAATAATAATTGTGTTTTTCATCTTTTAAAATAATTTACCAATTAAAATATAATCAGTGAGAGTGTAATGCATTTAATTATCAAATAAAAACCGTATTAGAATTTACTTGAGAGAAATTAAAACCACACTACTTCGTAATGTTTTGTAGAGTTTATTGGAGTAAATCAGATAATGACGTACTGACCTACTTACTCACCTACTATTATTATTATTATTATTACTAGCTAAAGCGGAAACTTGTAAAGACGAACAAAAGAACTGGAAAGTACGAGATTTCGCCCTTAGGCAAAATTTTCAAACGTTGAACTTGTTTATCAAAAAAAAAAAAAAAATAGGTCAATTCAAAGATCAGGAGAAGAAGTGCGTAAAAACTGGTTTTCACGCACATTTTGAAGGATAATAATTATTATTCCAATATTTTTGGTTTTGCTTGCCGGCTTCTCTCGTGTGTCGTCAATATTATTAATGGTTATTACGTAGTGTTATTAAGGAGACTAGTGGAACGGGAATAAATGATTGCTCGCGGAGTTTTTAGAGAGTGGAACGGGAATAAATAATCGCTCATGCGGGAACGCCTCATAGTTTTCAGCTCATTTTCGTGGAATTTCGTCGTAAAAGGTAGGCATATTTTATTTTATTAATTATTCTTAATCGAGTACAGTATTTTATAATATGCAAAAAAAAAAAAAGATGCTCGCGATCAACATAATACGTACCGCGCTAGTTGTTTTAAACCGTATGAATCATGTTACAAAGTGAAAGAAGACAATAAGAGATTATAACAATTGATATTCTATATCTTAAAATTTATAGCATCGTAATATTTAAATGCCGAAATTTGTTTGTTTTTACATTTATTGTAGAGTTCATTTTTTTTTAAAACATAAATTGAAGGCTGTGAGTAAGCTTATTCTAATGGTGACCTTAAGGTAATAAAAGCATTTGGTTAGAAGAGTGAGTAACGAATAACGATCGGCTTTAAGAAACAGGAGTGGTCTTTAATTCGAGGTGGTCTGGGGTTGAGGTTTTACGGTAGATAAAAAAACATGGCTAATCCACCCAGTTGACCGCTCAAACGCATTAACTAAAAGAGAGTTTAATTATGTTCATTTAAATTCAGATTTAACGTAGAAATAGGGAAGTTGTTTTTTTTTTTTTTTACATTCATTACTGGTTTTTCCGTGATGACTTTCTTGCGCAGGGCTGGACGAATGCGAACCGTGACAATCCTAGAAAAGACAAACCGAACATACTGTAATATTATTATTATTCTCAAAATGTAAACAACACAATTTTAATTAAATTTAATTTACGTGAAATAATTCATATCTTTTAACGGATACATCCGCTCATTATATTGCTCCAAAAACTTCTAAAAAAAAAATTCATTAAAATAATTAATTTTTAAACAATTAATTTGGATAAAATTCTATTGATTGTAAATACCTGCATTTCCTTATCTTGTTTCTGAATAGCATTAAATTTGTATACTCGGATAAAACGATGTTGACGACGTGGTAGATGGCGAAAGCAGAGCCGATGGTTAAGATAAAGAACCAGAAGTTGGCTCTAGTTTTCCGGTTTAAACTGCGAGCTCGGTCCCAAGCCGAAACCGAACGTCTTATCACGGGCATTTTTCATCAACTTAATAAGTTCGATTTAGAAATTTCTCCAATCAAAAAGTATTTGTATTTTTGTTGTAACCGAAGCAACTTAAAATTTCAAAACATTTGTTATTTTTTGGGCATATGTATTATATACAGTATATATATAATTATATATATATATACTTTCAAAACAACAAAATTATTGGATCGAAAAATAAATAGAATTGGTAGGCCTATCTTTATTTTTTCAAATTTGAAAATGTTGTTTATTTTGTACTACATAAACAAACACAAAGCTTGTTTCAAAAAAAAAAAAAAAAATAAGAAAAAAACAATTTTTTTTAATAGTAAATTATTATTTTTTTTTTATAAACAGTAATCAATAAAATTTATATACTGCTATTGATTTATTAATCATTAAGGGGAAATCAAAAATAATTCTACTAAATTTTTTTTAAATAAAAAAAATGAAGTTTTGTTATTTTTCAAAAACAATTTTTCGTTTCCATAGAAAAATTAATATTATCGATTTTTATATTATATTTATTTGTTGCCAATAATTATTCTTCTCTTTTTAAAAGTTTATTTGATAGATTTTCAAAAGTTTTATATTTGATGTAATGCGTAAACATTTTCCGCTGGTGTTTATTCTTTAAAAAATAATAATAAAAAAAAAAAAATTGACAATCCATAAAAATAATTGACGTATCGATTTAGTTTTTTCCTCGACGAATTCCAAAGGTTGAAATGAAAAATTCCAATGAAAAAAAATAAAAAAAAAAAAGAAAAAGATTTTTGTTCCGACGAATGTACACATTAAATTCTTTTTATATATTAATAGAAAAATAAATCTTATATTTAATTAATATTTCTTTGGAAATTTTAATTTATCGCTAAAATTATTTTAAAGATAAATACAATAAATTGTTCATAATTATACTAATAGTGCGTGATAATACATATACGTGTTAAAAAGTAAACAAGGATTTGAAATAAGCAGTAAATTTCGTGAAAGCAACGGTACAAAATAATTGCAGTTCCAAGTAAAAGTTGAGCAGAGATTGACCCACTCAGATGCCGGAAATACCCCCGATGGCACCCACCAAAGAAAAGGGCTGAATCAACAGGAACACACACTTATTACAGTTCCTAAATTTAATTGAGGCACTTATATCTTTAATTTTTACTTGACATTTAAGTTGATTAGGTTTTTCTAACATTTTAAGTTAATTCAATTTCGTGCATAATAATAATAAGAAGAATTTATATTGGTGATTAATAATAAAAATATTAATTCTAGTTTAAAGGCGAAAGTAAAAATTTAAATAATGAACAAGGATTTGAGATATTGAGTAAATTTAACGAAGGTGACAGTGAAAAACAGTTGCAGTTCCACAAAAAAGTTGAGTAGGGATTGGCCGATCCAGATACCGGAAATGCCACCGATGGTACTCACTAGAGAAAGGGGCTAAAGCAACAATTATTATAGACCCTTAGGTTCCATAGTTTCTTAATAATTAATTGATAAAGTTTTCTACTTGAGTTTTAGGTTGATCAGAATACACAGTCATTTGAGAGGATTCTCTTTGAACTCGAACCACAGTTCGACCTGCCCTGAAATTTTACACATTTATTTAGTACAAACAGACTCGAACAATTCTCATTTACATTATTTCATAATAATAATTATCCCGCGATTTAATTAATATATCACAGTACATGTACAGGTTGGCCTCGTTTAACACGGTAGATACGTTCCTGGAAAATTGCGTGCAGTGTAAAACCGTGTTGTT
>JAQGAZ010002520.1:0-17207 GCA_034692225.1 Polydesmus complanatus
TGACAATTGTTGACAAGGGGGGGAGGGGGGGTCAAAAATTGCCGAAAAATCGTTGACATAATAAATGGATCTCCCCTAATCTTACGCGCCAATAGATAATAATTATCTATTAAACATCACGTACACGGAAGTTGAACGGAAATTACGCGCACGAGATAAGTAAAAATTCGTATATACAACTTCCCGTCGAAATTCTGACGTCATTTTAGATGTCGTGTTATGCACGAAAGAGAGAAAGGGGGAGTTTGTTTATACCTTTTTTTTTTTTAAATCCGTTAGAGGGCGCCATTGACCTACTTTTCTCTCTCTCTGTGTGTTAGGGGAGTGCCATTGACCTCTAAAAACAGCTGTTGGTTTACATCGCTTTCTCTTATCAAAACCCACTCCAAATAGTAACACGTACAGGGTGTGTAATCAGAGAGTCTGCTCAGAAACGATTTTTATAAAGCCCCCTTATAATTAACTTCCTTTAAATTTGTGACGTCATTTAAACTTTTTTGTATAACGAAATTCTCTACTTTTTTGTATAACGAAATTTTTCACTTCACAAAAATATTTAGTAAAACTTATTTAATTCTCAGTATAACGAAATTCTCTACTTTTTTGTATAACGAAGTTCTTCACTTCACAAAAATATTCAGTACATGTATAACGTAATTCTTTAATTCTCAGTATAACGAAATTTTCTACTTTTTTTTATAACAAAATTCTTTACTTCTTTGTACAACGAAATTATTTAATTCTCAGTACCGGTATAACGAAATTCTCTACTTACACAAAAATATTTAATATAACGAAATTCTCTACTTTTTTGTATAACAAAATTCTTTAATTCTCAGTACAACGAAGTGTGTTTTGAACGTACATAATGTTTTTTTTTTTCTATCACAATTCTCCCGCCATTTTTTCTTATTATTTTATTCCCGCCAATTATTATTTTTTTTTTTTTAATTATTACTGGAGTATTTACTTTGTATTAACTAAACATGAAAATGTATTGTAATAATTCCTATGGCTGCGCGTGTTATGCTTGGGTTGTGTGTCTGCCCCATTTTGGGTCCAAAGGAGAAGTAGACGGTGACATAGAGTCCAGACGTTTCTTAATAACACCCCCTTCCCCACCCGGGAAAAATGAATTCACTTTCAATTCATTTTTCAACGTGTATTCAAAGCGTAAACGTCTCTCTACGTTTTTCTATTTTTTTTTTTTTAATTGACTTTTCTTTAGAAAATTCCATTCAATTTTACTATGTAAGTTTACTCCATTTGCTTTTCCTAAAACGAAATTTTCAGTTCTGACGAAATTTTTTTATCCCGTATAATGGAATTTTTGTTCCTTTTTTAGGGCTAATAATAATGGCGAAGGAAGAGGAAATGGTTGGGAATGGGTTTACCCTATTGGTTTGGGGTTGAACGCGGTGTTCAGTGGCCAAATTGAACCTAACCAAAACCCAACAGATGAGACTGTAGCAAGAGCAGAAGTGTTTCGAAATAACAATGGGCCGAGTGTCGTTTCCGTTTTGGCCGTAGAGTTATACGTCAACTACCGACCAATAAACGTAATTATTTTAAGAAAATTAAACGTAAAATTTTAATTGTTATGACGTCGTTTTTTTGTAAAGAGCGGAGGAATTATCTATGAATTTTTTAACGCTATTTTTGGAGTTTTAAGAAGACTAGGATACGAAAACACCCACTTCCGGTTCTCAATCGCTATTCAATACAATAGAGCGCCTTATATGCAAGTAAATAATTTTTTTATTTTTCGACTTTTTTTTTTTTTACGAAATTTTTATTTAAAAAAAATTTTTTTTTTTTAATTTGATTGTTATTTTATTTGTTTTCTGCCATAACTTAGAACTGGCCGATAGCCAACATCTTGATAGAAAGTGCCTTAGCTATTCGACCGGAAGTGACGTTCCGCGTCGACAACAGGTTATGTCAGGTGTACTTCCGGTACAACGCCGTGCTCGCCATAACAATGCTGACTGTGATTTTTATCAATCGCATACGTCATTTCCGGTGAAATCTGCAATTATTTTCGATAATTTTTTGTTTTTTTTTAGATTTTCGAAATTTGCATTTTTCGAATAAGCCTACAATTTTAAATTTTTAAATATTTAATTTTAAATTTCCGATTTTTTTCTTTCTTTCAAATTTTATGTGTAAATAAAAAAAAATCAATATTATTGTTATAATTATTTTCTCTAAAATATTGTACGATTATTTTAATGTTAATAAGAATTATTGAAAAATTTTAATTGTTGCCTAAAACAGAATTATTGTACGTTAATTTTTATATTTCTGTAATTAAAATTAAGAATTTTTTTTCACCTTTAATTTAGATTCATTTTTACTATAGTGTGTTCGTTGAATTTCTTTAATTTTGACAAGTGAATAAATCTGTCAAATTATAACGAAAATGCTGTATTTTTTTAATATTTACATTCCTTAACATCTCCTTTTTAATTATAAAAAATAACATCTGGCATACGACCTCCATAACTGAGCCAGCACGTGCTAACGCGATCAACGAAATTTACATTAACCCTATGGTAGATGCCGCACATGCCGCGATCCAATCGGCAGGTGCAACCTGGATGGCGGCAATGATATCAAGCGTGAGCTGCAATAACTTTTAGGTGTGAGCTAGTTAGTACGTGCCGACTCATTTATGGAGGTCGTATGCCAGATGTTATTTTTTATAATTAAAAAGGAGATATTGAGGAAAATGAATATTAAAAAATTACAGTATTTTCGTTAAAATTTGACAGATTTATTCACTTGTCAAAATTAAAGAAATTCAACGAACACACTATATAATAAATCAAAAAAAAAAAAAAAACCATTAAAATTACAAAAAATTCGAAACTAAAAAAAAAAAAAAAAATTGAATAAAAAAAAACCAAAATTACGAGAAAAGAATGAATAGTAGAAATTAAAAATTAATTTCTTAAAATAAATAAAAAAAAAAAAATTAAGAAAGTGAAAAATTCCAAAAAAAAAAAAAAAAATTAAGAAAGTGAAAAATTCCAAAAAAAAAAAAATTAAGTAAGTTAAAAATTCTAAAAAAAAAAAAAAAAAAATTAAGAAAGTGAATTCCAAATTCCAAAAAAAAGATAATAATAAAAAATAATAATAATGAGGAAAAAAATGTAAAAAAAACAAAAAAGAAAAAAAAAAAAGAGAAAAAGCGAAAGAAGAAAAAATTACCAATATATCGAAAATTTGTTTCAATACGGGTACTGTTTTTTTTTTATTATTATTGCTGTATTTTATTTTGGTTTTTTCCACTCAATAATTATGTTTGGCGCATAGACTCCTAGGTAAGTTCCACCGTCTGCTTATTTGGTTCCATAATGATAATGTCGCGACATATTGACTCTCGCCACGTCTCTCCTTTCCCTTAACCAATAACCCCCCAAAAGGCAAAAAAAAGTGAACGACCCCCAAACTATGGAAAGGTTCATTTCGGACCTTCATTCTCGCTACTTTTCGCACCTCCCCTTCATTCAGCTGGAGATCGCCGTTGAGAAGCCATGTGCAGGCGCAAATTCGTCGGAATTCAGTAAAATACATTCGAATTTTTTTTTTTTTTTTTAGTTCTATCTGCGAGTTCTGGTTTTTTTTTTGTACAGGGCGGAGAATAAGAAGGGTGAGGTGGCGTTAAATTGGGTGAAAGAAGTAGAAGAAGCACAACAGGAGGTGTTAAATGACGTCATGGCGGCGGAAAGGGAACGGGATAATTGGACAGCGTTTGACCGCAAAGTTTTCGTAAAAATATTATTATTATTTTAATTAAAATTTAAAAAAAAAATGTTTGTTGATTTAATTATTTTTAATTTAATAGTTGGCAACCGCTGTACTCATCTTTCTTGACCTTGCTGCAGGTTTCTTGTATTTAAAATATCTAAGAAGCAGATAAAAAAAAAATTTTTTTTACAATAATTTAAAAAAAAAAAAAAAAATTATGTAATTAATTAATTAATTTAATTAATTTTTTTTTTCTTTTTTAAAAAAAATTGGGCAATAAAAACATTTTAAACCAAAAATTCTGTTTAGTTTAAAATCAAGTTTAATTAAATAAACACTCGCTAAATGATCAGTGAACCGGAATCACGAACGACGATCAGTGAACGAAAATGAACGAACGATAATCCAGCAAAATTCACTGAACGATGATCACTGATCCGAAAATCAGCTTATTAAAAATCACCGGACGATGGATGATTCAGCGAAACCCGTGATCAGTGAACGACGATCAACGAACGATATTATAATTATTGGTGAATGAAAATCAAGTCTTATCGAACGGCGATCAGTGAACGACGATCAACGAACGATATTATAATTATTGGTGAATGAAAATCAAGTCTTATCGAACGGCGATCAGTGACCGAAAATAACTAAAACCAAAATCAGTGAACGAAAATGACTGAACGATGATCAGTGAACGAAAATCGCATCGTTGAACGATGATCGGCGAAAGAAGTTCACTGAACGATGATTAGGCTACTGAACAATGATCAGTAAACGAAAATCAACGAACGATAATCAGCAAATCGCCGAACGATGATCGGCGGAGGAAGATTAGGCTACTGAACGATGAATCAGTGAACGAAAATCAACGAACGATATTCAGCAACTTCTCTGAACGATGATCGGCGGAGGAAAATCGCATCACTGAACGATGATCAAAAGAAAGAAAATCACTGAACAATGATCGGCGAATGAGATCAATGAACGATGATCATTGAGCAACTAGTAAAATTAAAATTCACTGAACGATGATCCGTGAACGATAATATCGTTTTTATTATTGATCCGGAGAACTCTTTTCAATGTCAATTCCCCCTACAACCTCAATAACAGTTTAACCTGGCACCAAAAATAGTAAACGACCTTAAAGGTCCTTTATCTAGGTCACAACGAAAGGATTGGTTGAATCCCTTCCTGCATTGTTTTTAGTTGATTTTAGTTCTACCTGCGAGTTCTGATTCTTTTATTTCGTTACAGAGCGGAGTATAAGAAGGGTGTGACGGCGCTTAATTGGTTGGAAGAAGAAGAAGACGACGACGAAGAAGAATACGACGACGACGAAGAAGAAGAAGACGACGACGAAGAGGAAGACGACGACGAAGAAGAAGAAGACGACGACGAAGAGGAAGACGACGACGACGACGAAGAAGAAGAAGAGGAGGAGTTTAATGACGTCATGGCGGCGAAAAAGGAACGTGATTGTATAGAGTCGGCACTCAATATTTTGGTAAAAATATTATTATTATTATTAAAATTAAAAAAAAAAATGTTTGTTGATTTAATTATTTTTAATTTAATAGTTGGCAATCGCCACACTCGCCTTTTTTCCCGTTGTTATGTGTTTATTGCATTTTAATATAATTAGACTTTAAACCAAAATTCTGTTTAGTTTAAAATCTAATTTAATTAAATAAACACTCGCTAAATGAGCAGTGAACGAAAATAAACGAACGATAATCAGCACTTCACTGAACGATGAGCAGCGAACGGCGATCAGTGACCGAAAATAACTAAAACCAAAATCAGTGAACGACGAAAATGACTGAACGATGATCGGCGAATGTGAAGATTAGCTGCTACTGAACGATGATGAATCAGTGAACGAAAATCAACGAACGATATTCAGCAACTTCGTTGAACGATGATCGGCGGAGGAAAGTTGCATCACTGAACGGTGATCAGTGAACGAAATATTACTGAAAGATGATCGGCGAATTAGGATCACTGAACGATGATCATTGAGTACTAATAAAAATAATTAAATTCACTGAACGATATGATCCGTGAACGATAATATCGTTTTTATTATTGATTCGGATCCGGAGAACTCTTTTCAATGTCAATTCCCCCCCACAACCTCACTAACAGTCTAACCCCACCAAAAAAGGTAAAGGACCCTAAAGGTCCTTTATCTAGGTCACAACGAAAGGATTGGTTGATTCTCTCCCTCCTGCATCGTTAGGACCCGATCTCGATGCTATTCGCACATCCCCTTCATTCAGCTGGAGATCGCCACTGAAGAAGGATGTGCGTGCGAAAAGTCATCGGAATTCAGTAAATTACTGCACACAATTTAAAGTTAAAAATAGTTCTTTAAATATTATTATCATAGGGCTAAATAAAAATTAGTTCTTAAAAAAAATGATTTTAAATGGGTTTTCTCCGCGAGTGTCCATTTCGCTCATTCATTTCCAATGAAAAATATAGACACTCGATAATAAAAATGTGCTTTCTCCAAAAGAGTGTCCTTTTCTCCCATTCATTTCCAACATAAGATACGGACACTCGCTCGTAAAAATATGCCCGCCTCTTTCTCTCTACCTAAAAATAGCCCCTTCTGACCTTCAAAAGTTTAACGACCTTAGTTTAAAAAAAAAAGTGTCTCCCTAATTTTCGCACGTTCCTTCTATTTGGGCTTAGAATCGCGGCTGAAAAACGATGGACGTTCAGAAAATCTTCGATATTCCCACAAATGAAGTTTTAGAAAGTAAACACACGCTTAAATCAAGTTCTTAATAGTAAAAACTTCGCGCAAATGAAGTTTCTATGACCAGGAAAAAATGTACGCATTACGGTGTGTCAACTATTTCCGGTACAGGGGGTTGCTCATTTCTAACGTCGAGTAAACGGGCGAGTAGAGGAGTGGAAATGAAAATAGCTGCAAGTGCCATTTTAACAAAAATGAATATTTCGCATTGCGCCGGTTGAAATTTGCTCTTTGGCACTTTCATCCTATTTTGTTTCCGCCAGAGGGCGTAACTTTGACCTATACATTCTTATCCAGCCCTGTCAACGCTATAAACGCGTGCCATTCCCCTCCATACAGCCCCTCTCTCTATTTACACACGCTACCCCTTAAGACTTATCTATAACAAACACTTATCACGTGTAAGCAAATGACGTAAACAAATAGAGAGATACGGAAGACAGATCTCGCGTAAACCGAGGGAGACATAGAAATTACATAAATTCGCGAATAAAAAGGAAAATTTTGGACTCACCGCGTTTGTAAGAAGGCGCGAAGATTCCACTTCCGTTGATTACACGAAACACACGCGTTACTCCTATTGAAGATTATTACGCACTAGTAGAAGCAGAGCACCGGAAGTGGGTGTGACGAAGGCGAAGAGGAAGTGACCGGAAGCTAGAAAAAAATACAAACATTATTAATATTCTAAAGTGAAAATTAACGTTTAACATAAAAAAAAAAAATTTTAAAGTAAAGAAATCAATCAACAAATTAATTTATTTTCCTAAGTAAATTAAATTATTAAAAAAATTATAAAATCTAATCCATACAAACTTATAAAAAATGCTTACGAAATAAATTAAAAAACGAGCAATAAATTAAAAGAGAAAAGTGAGCGCCAGAAAACCAAAAGAGATGAATAGATCATTAATCAATTTGACATCTCAATAGAAAAAGTAAATTATTGCGAAATGACTCGAGTAAAATCTGGTTCGGTGAAGAAACTCAGTAATTCAGCAGTAAATTATTATTGAACATCTGGCAGCAAAACCTACGCAAACATTTTACTAAGAAAAACATCACGTGACCAAAAACTACCCAAAAAAAAAAAAAAAAATAGAGCGGATTAACAGAGAATAAGCAGAGCGTTCTCTTCATTTTTGCCTCTCCTTAGTCTCGGGGTTGTGCAGCGCATCTACGCTCCTCATCGCTTTTTTCAGTCGCTCAGCCTCGTAATCACTTGTGCTCAAAAATTATTAGACTCTCTCTTTACTCACTCGAATTCTTATCATTGAATTATTCACTCTTCAGCTCAGTTATTAAGGAAGAGGCTAACTCTCTCTTTTCAACCTCGCACATCTCTTTCTACTCTCCTCCTAAATAACTCTCTCTCTCTCTTTCGCACATTCCACAGGCTCCAGCAGCGATAAACACACACTGCTTCATAAGCAGAGACATAAATTAAGAAGCTGCCACTGACCCCCGTTCCTTCCCTCGGGCCAAACCTCAACTCAGCCTCGCGATTGGTTAAAAAATCTAAAAGTTGAGCTCATCAACTGGGCCGGTGATTGGCTGAAAAGTGAATAAAAGTAAGAGTTTTTGTCCAGCAAAGCCACTTAGTGCCTCGGAGTCAAGTGGACAGTCGATCACCTCAAATCCACTCGAGTCAAAACTCCGAAGGGACACACCTCTGCCCGAGAGCAGAGAGAGAGAGAGACCGCTCAAGTCGAGAAAAAAATAGGCTTAAACTTCCTAAAGTACAATGAACCGAATGAAAAGAAGCGGAGTCAGTTAATCGCTTCCGCCACTAAAAGCGTTGGCTGCAGTGGGGGCGGATGACACCGAGAGTCATGGCTGTCCCGCTTTTACTTAAGTAAGTCAATTTATTATATTTTTCTTCTTATTATTTTTAGTGTATGATTAAGTACGATTTAATATGAGAAAAGTAGGCCTATGCGCGGTAGTACTTTCACAATTTTTAGGCCCAGTGGGGCCTACTAATATTTGAAAGGGTCAACCGAAAGCGCAAAAAAAAAAAAAAAAAAAAAAAAAAAAAACTCTCTAAAATCATTTACTAAACTAAAAAAAAAATAAATCAATAATCCATCACTAAACTTTATTATCTTTAACTAAACTCAAGAAATCCATTACTAAACTCTTAAAACCGCTTACTAAATTTCGCTCACTAAAATTTATAGTCATTCAGTAAATGCTAATAATAGATCACTAAACTTAGATTAATAAATTCTAGAAAATCATTACTAAACTCAAAATAAATTTTAGTGAGCGATATTTAGTGATCAATTTTAATCATATTACACTAAAACGTTTAAATTTATAATCATTCACTAAATGTTAAAAATCGATCACTTAATTTCGCTCTCTAAAATTTATAGTCATTCACTAAATGCTAAAAATCGATCTCTAAACTTTATTATCCTTTACTAAACTCTAGAAATTAATTACTAAACTCTCTAAATTTTAGTGAGCGAAATTGAGTGATCGATTTTAATCATTCACTAAACGCTAAAAATCGATTACTAAATGTTAAAAACGATCACTAAACTTTATTATCACTAAAATTTATAATCATTAACTAAACGTTAAAAATCTATCACTAAAATTAAATAGGCCTACTAATTAGAAAAATCAATATTAATTACTAGTGTGTTGTTAATTGTGTTTCAGTGAGAAGGAAGTGCGGATGAAGGCTTATGAAACCGGAAGAGCCAACGGATATCAACGAAAATTCATTCTAGCTGAATTCGATTTCATATATCGAAGAAGAAGAAGACCGGAAGTATAATTAAATTTTTAATCATTTTTATCGATTGATCAATTTTTTTTTTTTTAGAATGGGAACTTTTGGCAAGGATTTCTATGCGGCGTTCTCGTCACCCTCGCCGCCATATTCTACTTCCGGTAAAAAAAATGCACTTAATTACTGTGCCGTGCCAACTGGTGCTATGGCCAGGAATTCGTTTACTGCAATTTAAAACTAAGTGGAGGGAAGATTCAAAGTCAGAAAAAGAAGATTCAAAACGAGAGTTCCTAACAGAGAAAAACCAAAGCTCGTCCGCGCATGCGCTTCGTCTCTTCTTTCGTTTTACACATTTACCGCTACGGTATTAGTTAACGCTGCACCGTTAATAGAGAGAGTGACGTTGTTAATGGACGAACACTTCTAAACGAAACGGTGACGTCACCGAGGGTGACGAAATAGCGAGTAATATACAGAAGAAGAGAAGATGGCGGTTCCTATCACATTCTCGTAAGTAGCTGTTTTAATTAATTATTTTAATTAAAGAGAGAGAGAGAGAGAGTGATGACGTCACGGGATTAGAGTTTTTATCCCCAGCTGTTTTGTACTGTATTATTTTTTAATATTACTGACTTTGTGAACATCGCCTTTCTATCTTCCACGTGTTGAAGAGAAGAACGCGTTATACGCAATAGCCAATGGCGAGCGGCGTTCGAAAAGTAAGTACTATTTCTTCAGGTACAGTATTGGCACCGCTATTTAAAAAAATGCAAAGCAAAACTTGGCCTTAGTTAAGAGGTTCAAAAAAATAGAAAACTGGTCTTATTTAAGAAGTCAAAATCGAACAATGGTCTTATTTAAGAGGTCCTTAAAGCAAGAACTAGGTTGAATTTAGACAATTTTGAATGCGGCTACGTACTTTGTGAACGTCCCCTGCGAATACCCTCGCGTATAAGAAGAGATGGCTTTAACATCGCGTCTATGGCAAGTCGCGTGTAAAAAGTAAGTCTCTTCCTTTGAATCTGGCGTTTGTTTTACTTTGGCTCGCCGCTAGATGGCGCGTGCTCAAGTAAACAACGGCCTAGTAATGTATAACATTGACCAAGATACGGAGGGAGGTGTTCTCTGTCTGCGCATGCGCATCATTCACCTCGCCACACGCGAGAGGTCTGTTCGTTTGCAAGTTTTCAATTTTCATCGAACTGAATTGGTGACGTCATATTCGCGAATTTTCATTAAATTCGAACAGGAGAAACGAACGGAACTGATCTCAAGAGCGAAGAATTCACGTTCTAAACTGAATGCAAACAGCAGCAAAAACGAGAACGCGGTACGAGTCACAGCGTAAACAGCGAAAGAGAACCTGGTAAAAGAAGTGCACATCCGATTGCACTCTCTCCTTTGACCTTACATGTATTTGCCTTATAATAAATTAATAATTTCACCTGTGTTTGTTTGGTTTTTTTTTTTTTTTTCGTTGCAGAGCGTTGACCTTTGGCCTCCTCTCCCTCCACCCCCCACCTTTCGCGTTCACTCCTCGTGGAACAATTATTGTCGCCGCCCATCGCATTACCATAAACGCCATTTTGATTTTATACTTTTATATTGCGCTGTAAGAGAACCGGAAGTGAGGAAAATAAAGTCATATGTTTTATTGTACGCGTTCTTATTCAATCGGACTAAAACCTCTGTAAACTCCCCCCGGGTAATAAAAGGTAAGTGTGACGCAAGGACGAGGCACGTGTGTGGGTCGCGTAATTCACTGCTCCCCCCTAACCAATTTTAACTCCTGTTTCCTAACAGGGAATTAAAAGCCCCTAAGGCTATGTAGATATTTCACGCGGGGGGATAGCGTCACACGAGGTGAAAATAGCAATGAAAATGACGTTCGCGTAAATGGAGGTTCAGAATTTAAACAACGCGCACAAATTAACTTCTAACAGGTAAACATTCGCGCAAACGAAGTTTCAAAATGTAAAAAGTTGCTTAAAGTTCTTAATAGAAAAAATTCGCGCAAAAAGGAATTTTATGATAATAAAAATCGAAAAAAAAAAATCAACAAAAAGCCATACAATTATTGGTTCCGTGACCAGGAAGAGAAAAATAATGCACGTACTACGCGTGTAAACTATTTCCGGTGGCAGAGGGTTTGCTTATTTCTAACGTCGAATAAACGGGCAAGTAGAGGAGTGGAAATGAAAATAGCTGCAAGTGCCATTTTTAAAAAAAATAGATATTTCGCATTGCGCCGGTTGAAATTTGCTATTTGGCACTTTCATCCTGTTTTATTTCCACTCTTCAGTTACACTATTTGTACAGTGTACGCAGCCCCCCGTTGGGACCGTGTAAGCCAGGATTTCAAAACTCTTAAATTCTCACTTTGAGTCTTTCCGCCAGAGGGCGTACCTTGACCTACAGTCTTAACCATATCAACGCTATAAACGCGTGCCATTCCCCTACACACACACGCAACCACTTAAAACTTATCTTTAGCAAACACTTATCAGGTTTAAGCAAATACTTATCAATCGTTTTCCATGTCGATACGTGTGTCCATATTATTATTGAATACCCTTCGTAAATCAATAGACAAATGACGTAAACAAATAGAGATACGGGAAGACAGTTCTCGCGTAAACCGAGGGAGACATAGAAATTACATAAATTCGCGAATAAAAACATAATTATATTGGACTTACCGCGTTGTACGAGGGACGCAAACTTGTTCCCTCAGCAGCAGACTTCCGGCGCGCGAAGATTCATCTCCACTTCCGTTGATTAATAACACGCGCGTATTCCCATTGAAAATTACTACGCACTAATAAAACCTGAGCTCCAAAAGTGGGTGTGACGAAAGCAATGAGAAAGTGACCGGAACCCTGAAAAAATACAAAAAAAAAAAAAATTATTAATATTAGAAAGTGAAAATTTTTTATTTAATATAAAAAAAAAAAAAAAAAAAAAAACAATTAAAACGAAAAAAAAAATAAAATAAAGAGAAAGAAAAGTTAAACGGCCATCTTCTCCAAACGCAACACGCCCAATTGCGTGACTTTTAAATTGACACCATTGGTTACGCAACACCACACCCCTCGTAAAATTTACGCTCCTCATTGGTCAAGACCAAAAAGTTTGCCGTGTCTATGATTTAAAACGTTTAAAAATAATTTCCTTAGCATTATTTTGAGTATCAATTAGCCTATGTCATCGATTATCATAATTGCCGTATTATTATGACCGTTTGGCTGGTTGGTAGGACTTGGTATAATATAATATTATTATGTCGCCTTTCGGCAGAGTGAGCATTTTATAGTAGAATTTGTAAGAGGGAGGGCACCTCGTGCGAAGCTTTTACATTGTAATAATTTTTAGTGAACGATTTTTGTTTTTAATTTTTAGGAGCGGAAATCAATATTTTTGGGTGTGGACGTATCCCGTTGGATATGGGATAAACCTCGAAGCCCGAATGGAAGTCAGGGCCCCCGACCCAACGGACGAGGCCTCCTCTGCAGGAGTGGTGTACCTCCACCTGTTGAGAGGCTTA
Organism: Polydesmus complanatus; assembly: GCA_034692225.1. NCBI lineage: Eukaryota > Metazoa > Arthropoda > Diplopoda > Polydesmida > Polydesmidae > Polydesmus > Polydesmus complanatus. The sequence continues at coordinate 12,814 of JAQGAZ010002520.1, forward strand.
AGCTCTGGGTCGCGTGACTTCTCCCTTTTGACGTTGGAGCTACGTACGCCCAACCAACGCATTCACGTAATTTTTAAGAACATAATTTACGTTAAGAATTAATAATGTTATGACGTCATCATTTTTGGGTTTATAGGGATACGAAAATAGCCACTTCCGCTTCACGTTGACTCTTCAATGCGACATTTCGTATTACGAACGGGTTATAAATATATTAGCCAACATATTCTCCAGACTTATTCGACCGGAAAGAGTTACCTTTCGTCTGTTTTAACCGAAAGTACAGCATAAATTTTTTTTTTTTTTTTTTTTTTTATTCAAATAATGATTTTAAATTAATTTTTAGGTCTATTTCCGGCGCAATAATTGTCATTCCTTCGCCCTACATAATCAATGGCGAATGCAATTTTTCAGCTTTAATACAGTATTTTCGAAATTGATATAATTATGTGATGTGATAAAATTCGAAGGTGATATATTTGATAATGTGATATAATATAAATATATTATGTATATTTTAAAAATGTATGAAATTTGTAAACCTTTTTAATTTTTAATAAACTATTAAATTTTTTTTTTGTTTATAAAATTTAATTAATAAAATTTTGATTAAATAAATTTTTTTTTTTTTTTTTACCATAATTATTATTTTGTTCGCTTTATTTTACTCTCGCAGCGCTTGTGTAATTTAAACGCCTTTCCTCCCCTCCCCCCTTCATCTCTTAAACTAATCGAAATGACACGAAATCAAACTTCGGAAAGAAGTTCGCCCCATAATTCGGGGAAATTTTGGAGAAAAAAAGACCTTTTTTTTTTTTTTTTTTTCGATTTTATTGTTAGTAATAAAAAACGAAACGAAAACACACGTGGAAGCAGCAGCGGAATGTATTTCTGACTCTACCCCTGAACCTTTTTTTTTATGGCTTCCCCTCCCCCCCCCCCTAATTTATGTCTGTCAAAAGAAAGTTAACTTTTCAGAGAGAGAAACAAAACCTTCTGTGTCGACGAGTGTGCGCAGTGGGAAATTATTACCCTCGCAAGTTCGCTCATTTAAAAAGAAAAATATAAAAAAAAAATCCTCCTCGCAAGTTCGCTTTTTTTTTTTTTATCAAAAAAAAAAAAAAAATCAAATCAATTTATCATCCTCGCAAGTTCGCTCAATTTTAAAAAAAATTCAAAAAAAAAAAAAAAAGTCCACCTCGCAAGTTCGCTCATTGAAAAAGAAATACTTAACGTAAGTTAATGTATCAACAAAATGTATTTCCAAAAAGAGAAGCGGGGGCGCAACTTGTCCCACTCCCCTCTGGGCCTCCTCCTCATTGCCCACTGCTGGAGGTAAACATTCAAGCAGTAAAAAGTCGCGCAAATGAAGTTCTTAATAGAAGAAAAATCCATTCGACTAAATCTTTCCTATTAATTTTATTTTAAATCTTAATGCAATTATTAAGGGGGCGGGGGAGGGGGGGGGGGGAGAGAACAGTGAGAAAGAGATAGCTTTATCTCTCTATAAATCAAAATTTAGAAGCGGTTGTCAACCTGTGTCACGCGAACCCCACTTTTCAGTTGTAGCGAAGAGTTAATTAAAATTAACCTTCAACCGCCTTATCACTAAGCGCGTGGGTGTAGATGACATCACTGTGATAGCAGGGTAGCAGCAAGGAGAGGGCTCATTTGCATGTGCATAGTATCACACATGCAAATGAGCACTCTCCTATCACGTGTCCACTTCCCTCTCGACTGACCTTTCTCTCTCTTAAGTGCAGTTTCTTATCTCGATACAACGTCCGCTCTTAAAGGCAGATGTGTCCTCATTGGTTGAATAGGAAAAAGGTGAGAGGTCAGTGCGAATGAAAGTAGGAGACTCATTCGCTTTCCTTCATCTCAACCGACAACACTCTCCACCACTCGTCTTATTCAGCCATGTTCTTAAGGTAAAGGAAATTCACTCAACTTTTTTAATTATATTTAATTTAGAACTATTTTTATTCAAATTTAGAGTTATTTTTATGCAAATTTTAAATTATTTTTATGCAAATTTTAAATTATTTTTATGCAAATTTTAAATTATTTTTATGCAAATTTTAAATTATTTTTATGCAAATTTAAACTTATTTTTATGCAATTTTAAAATTATTTTTATGCAAATTTTAAATTGTTTTATGCAAATTTTAAATTATTTTTATGCAAATTTAAACTTATTTTTATGCAATTTTAAAATTTATTTTATGCAAATTTAGAATTATTTTTGCGCAAATTTAAAATTATTTTTGCGCATATTTAGAATTTAGTTTTAATGTTGAATTTACTTTGTTGAAGTATTCGCTTTAAGTGACAATATGAATTTCGCTCGTGCTTAAACTTACAGTAGAAATTTCCGCTCAGTATACAGTATGTAGAAAACTTAAATCGGCCGTTTTCGTTTTCATTTAAGTCTTTAACTTGAGGAGAGTTGGTAATTTAATTTCTGCTTCGCTAACATTTCACGTGAAATATAATATATTTTTTATTAAAATTAAAATGATTGAAATTAAAAATTAAAATTTTAATATTTTTTTTCAGTGGTAAGTTTCAGTTTCTCTGGGTTTTAATCGTTAGTTTAGCCTTAAATTTCGCTTCTTCTGCCGCTGCTGAGGATGAAAACGTAAGTGGGAAAAAATTCACGTTTATAAATTGGAATTTAAAAAAAATATATATTAATTAATTTTATTTAATTAGGTGAAACGAGTGGTGCATAAAGAGTTGAACAAGTGAGTTCATTAACTTTAATTTAAATTAAATTTATTATTTGTACTAAAATCTTTTTACAAATTTTATTTCAAGTTTTGTGAAGAAAATCATTGACAACTTTGACTTTTTGAACAAGTGAATGGACCAAATGGAACAATCCAATAGAAACAATGACGTAATTTAATCACATTCAATAATTTAATTAAGACAATAAGTTTAATTAAACCTCATTTATTTTATTTTCTTCAGTCGATCGACGTGCGAGAAATTATCGCAAATATCACGCGCGCAATTAGCAACTCAAACGACAAATTTCAGGAAAATTTTAAACAAATTGAAGAAAGTTTGATAAATTTGAAAATCAATTGAACAAAATCAATAAATTTGAAAATCAATTGAACAAAATCGATAAATTTGAAAATCAATTGAACAAAATCGATAAATTTGACACCCACAACCCCCGCCCTAACAACAACAACCCCCGCCCTAACAACGACAATGAACAATAGGAGTTGCCTCCCCAATCCCTGTCTCCATGGAAGAAGATGCCAACCAAGCCTAACCGGAAGTAGATAAGTGTGCAAATGTTCGATATTCAGAAGCGGAAGTCGCTGCCAAAGTAAATAACTCTAAACATTCACTTAATATAAGTGTGAACTAAAATTTGTTTAATTTTAATAATTAGCCGTTGAGTGCGCAGTGGAGAAGAAGTGTTGGCGACTGAATGACACCCTGTACACCGTCATTGAGACTAAGTTAGGATGGGCAAAGGCTAAGGTCAAGTGCGAAGAGAAGGGCATGACCTTAGCCATGCCTAAGGACCAGGAGAGGACTCGATTCCTCCGGGACCAATTGAAACCCATTTACAGCAATCAATATTACATGTGGCTGGGGCTGAAGCGTGAAGAGGGAGGAAGTGGGTTTTATTGGGTGGACGGAGTGCAGTGGGCGAGTACACCATAGGATGGGCAGACATAAAAAGTTACACTGGTTCATTGTTTGGTCTATTGTAGTTAACCGGTGGGAGTCTGATGTGGTGGTTTGCTGATGCTGCTAACCATTTGTATGCCGTGTGTGAGTATCAGCTTTAACTCACTAATTAACTTTCCATAATAATTGTTAATTAAATTTAATATCATTTGAGTTGAACGTATTTTCTTGACGCAATAAATAAACTCTTTTAAAATTTATTGTTCGGTTAAACTCGTTTATAACGGCATCGAATATAACGTTAAATCTGATCGTTCGCAATCAGAATTAATGACATTTTAAAAGTTATTGTTATTGTCGTTTGTTGAATCTGCGCGAAACATTTTTATTTAAATCATTTCCATTTAACTTTATGTAAATCTCTTCCATGTGAAGAGGCCTCTATATCTGAGCCATCTTCTCACTTTAGCAAATATTGAAACTTAGGAGTGGTTGTCAACCTGTGTCTCGCGAACCTCACATTTCAGTTGAAAACAACGAAACTTTTAAAACGACACTCACTAAACCCCTAAATTGGGTGACTAAACTCTTAAGAGTAACCATCACACTAAGCCTTCAAAAAATTTTCTAGAGTCTAGAGACTCGTTTACACTCGTGAGATTACTCACTCGAGTAAATGACTTCACCAGGTTAAGTTTTCCCAATGGCTATTTTAAAAATCAGTAAAACCAACATGG
>JAQGAZ010002521.1:0-17200 GCA_034692225.1 Polydesmus complanatus
ACAATAGAGTGAAAGAAGGTAGAGAAAGAGTAGGTCGTTGACCGCTGAAGTGACCATGAAAACCTCTTTCCAATAAAATTATTATAAAACTCGTATTGTAAAATTAGTGGGTACGTTAAAGAGGGGTTTTTTTTTATATTTAACCCGCATACCGTATATAGAAAGTTGGAAAACAATAATAAGACCAATAACAAAAAAATATGTTATTGAATTTATTTTCAAATTATAAAAAATACAAAAGTGATTTTCAAAATTAGTTTTGAATGTTACAATTTTCTTAAGGAATTGGTTTCTGAATTTGGCAAATTGTCGTATTAATGTTTTATGAGAAATAATGATCTGTGAGATGTTTTAGGTTTTCTTGAATATAATTTTTTTTTTTTTTGAGTAAAAAAGTATGCTAATTGCTGTATGATTAGAAGTAGGGCCTACCGGTAATAGATTTTTTTTAGAGCCGAATCTAAAATAAGAACTCGGATGTTTATGTTATAAATATTTAAGTAAACAATTTTTTTCTACGTACATTTTGCAATTTGAATATTTTTTTGCTGAGACAGTTTGCTATCCAAAAATAAATGCGTATAAATGTAGGCCTACATTATTTAATTGGTAATTTGGAAATTTGTTTACAATAATAGCTTTTATATATAAATTAATTATTAATGAAAATATTTTAGCTTTGTTTTAAAGTTGCATTTTTTTTTTTTTTTGATTAACTTTAAAAGGAATGCTTTTTTTGGTACGTTTTCATTCTGGTGTTTACGTTAGATATTGTTGAAGCAACGAGGTTGAAGCTATGAGTGTGCTTTTTTGAAACACATTTTTTTTTATCCTTATATTTACGGAATATGCATTTTTGCCTCCTATTTTCTTTTTTTTTTAGGGGATTTTTTATGTGGTGACACTTGCCAAGTTTGCTATATTTTGTGCATTTTATTTGCACCGCGCATCGTTCAAATAGGCCAGGCGTGAATTTTATTCCCGAGAGTGTAATCTTTCATCAACTACGGCACTTTCTTATTTTTCTGTTCTTTTTCGCTGTATTTTTTTATAATAGTTACAAATATAGAAATCAAAACTCATTCATCTATTTGTTTCAATTACAATAATTTTTAATGCTATTATTATTGAAGAACATCACATTAAAATATGTCTGTATTGATAAGGCAACCAATAAATATTTTTCAAACAGATGCCTGAAAAATATTGAAATCTTAGATCTAGGAAATTCACTTAAAGCATTGTGAGGGGTCATAAAAAAAATATTTACATTTTTTTCTCTTTGCTTTTAAGTATTCTGTTGACGTTGTCATATGCAGCTGCTAACAAATCATACCGAGATAAAAAAAAAATTGTAGTAATGAACTTCGAGTGCGCCTGTCGAGGACAAATGCGAGTCTCAATCGATACTTACCCAGCCAACTTTTGACACAAATTCTCTAAGAATATCATTCTTTGCGTTTTTTTTTCTGTTTCTTTATATTATTATTATTATTTTTTATAATATATATTTGTACAAAGAATTCAATAACAATAAGACCTTATAAAAATAAAGTAATTGAGCAAATAACCGAGATTTTATTTTATAATAATTGCAAACTGTTTTGTTAATTAACTATCGGTACTTCTAAGACTTTAAAATTTTTTAATAATGTTTATACAGTACCAGTATTTAAAAAATTAATTTAAATATAAATTAATTTTTTTTTTTATTATTTTGGTAAAAATCTGCAAAATAATTAAAAGTAATTTTTTAAAATCTACAGTACAGTATTTATAAATGCAATTTTCACAAAGCATTTGTGCTGGTATTTGCTTAATGCAAGTTACAGTTTTTTAAAATCCAAATGTTGTGACTAAACCAGGTTGGGGCATTTTCCAATTAAATTGCATGCAATTACGCAATAAAATAATATCCAGTTTATAAATGCTTTTAATAGATGACACATTTTAAAGGTTTTTTTAGACAAATTGTAGGCAGATTCTACACGTAGTCGAAACAGTAGACCTATTATACAGTACTTACTTTAGCTGATCGATTTTGTGTGGTATTGTAAGGTAGGCTACAGCATAGGCGTTAATTCAAAAATTCTATAGACTTGCGTGTGCGATGCACAAACACATAATAATAATATGCAGGCCTAATTTGATAAATCATTGTATTAACAAGCTATAAAATGTAAACTTTGTAGCATAGCCTATATTTTTACACTTGATTTGGTAAAATATGCATTAAATGCAAAACTATGAATATAAATTTAGTTTCCTCTAAGCCGCGCTGACATTTAAGTGAATTCGTGCGAAACTTGCCGATCTCCACGTCAACAATTTTGAAAAACATTATAAAAATAATTTCTAAAACTCGAGTTAGTAAAACATAAAAATTAATATTTACGCTATAACCCAAAAAAGGTTTTGGAATTTTTTCATCTTCTAGCTGGGTTCACTTATTAAAAACTTTCATAGACACTTCAAGTGCAAGAGTCTCATGAACCGTGCTTTATGCAATGCAAACGAAACGACATAATAATAGCCTAATGCATTAGCTTCTAAGTTCTTAATGCATATCCATAATGAATAATTTATTAAAATTAATGTAAAAAAATGTTAATATGTAAAATGTAAATGTTAATGTAAATTATCAAAGGATGTACCGGTAGAAATAATTTTTATATTTGATTGAGAGCTGCTACATGTACCAACTAAACAGAAAACATTTAAAAAGTTTGGTAAAGTCCCGTTAGTAACATGATGGATCGTATAAAATGTGCTTAACATCAGAAGCATTATTAAAAGTTGTCCCAAGTGTCAAAATTTAAAAAAAAAAAAAAGTTTGTCAAAAGGGTCAAAAAGGCTAATTACTGTAACACCAAAAGTTTTAGCCGCCCACCACAAACAAAAATTAGAGAAAACACATTGGCAGACGTAACTACAGTATTTACATTACATAAAATGCGCTTCGAGAAATTCATTAAACAAAATAACTTATACAAACTTGGATTAAACGTGATGTTTAGCGCTTTTCCGTGAATTTCTCAAAATGCACTTGTGCATGATTAGTAGTCGATATGCTGTAACAGTATGCGATGTTTAAACAGCGTTTGAGGAATGGGTCAAGGGATTAATTGATAAACCCGAGGGGGTGATTGTATCACGATTAAACCAAACTAGGCATAATGGCTAGCCATTTTGTTGATCAACTTGCTATTCGCATAATGGCTAACCAAAATGCACAGTGCAAGATTTATCATTTGGTTCATAACATTTCAATTTATTTTATTTGCGCCAAACTTGGAAGCATTCAAACCAAGCTCCAAAAGAAAACAGATGCAACCCCAAACGATCAAAAAAATTGATATGAGTAAAGCAAAATTTAGTTTTAAATAGAGTCAAATTCTCATTGATGAAGGCAGCCGAGAACCCAAAATTTAGGAGTGCAGTAGTATACGTGTCATATTGTTTAATATTTATTTACTACTTTTACTAAATTCTCATATAAAATTATGGAATTAGAGTTTGTGCAAAAAAATATGTCTTAATTTGAATTTTAGAAAAATAATCTTCTTTGTTAATTTTACATAATGCTAAGGATTAGAGCTACATTACTTTCCGACGTTAGAAAAAAAATGAAGAGAGAGGTCCTTGCTTTAGCTGAGGCATCATACTGTCAATTTTCAGCTGCACTGACTTTAAGCCAATCTAGTTTTACCAGTATCGATTAGCTTAATTTATATTCATATTTGATTAAGGTTCGATGAGCTTCTTAAATTTTTATCCCCAACTCACTTCCAAACGCATTTAACGTTTTTTTCATACAGAACTTGAATAATTTTTTTTCTTTCTTAAGTCCTTTTTCGCTTCGATCTTTTGTTCTCATCGTGTTAGAAGCGCATGCAGTGTAGATCTAGGTAAAAGCCGAAACAGGAAACTCGTTCTTCACTGTCATCTTGAATTGACTGATTAGAGATTAAGTAGGAGTCGCGCTCGAAGACGGTTGGGCAATCGTTAAATGGGATCATTGCCACCACCGCTCTCACTCTCTTTTTACTATACCATGCGTATACTAATCTAGTCCAGATTGCACACGCGCTTAAGACTTTTACTTCCCTCTCTAATTCCTTTTTATATATCGACGAATAGGTTCGTGATAGATTGATTAAATCTTCAAGAAAAGAAATTTCTCATTAACTTTTTTTTTTTTGTCTTCGTTTTTTTCCTAAATTCCGAGCACACATGAATAAGTCGGATCATTTCCTATTGTAAGCGCATTAGAGAGAAAAAAAAAATAAATAAATAAAAAACAAGGGAAAAAATTATCTTCTCTATCCAATTGAGGTTCTTGATGACGATGATGATGATTGAGGCTGGGACCTTGGGCAAACCAAAGTTAGAGCAGATGGATAGAATCGGTTGCTAATGAAACTATCAACGCTATCATATTGTTAACAACAGTACAAACAGTTACCAAGGAAGAATGAGGAGTAGGGGGGGGAAATGGTTGGGTTACGCTTATTCTTTTTGCCACGCACCTCACTTTGGTGGAGCTGATAAAATTGAGATTGCGCAGGTAATTCGCTCGCTAAAGTTCTTTGCTGCAATTTGTACCAAATCATAAAATATAATAGGATAAAGTTAAATAACGACGGAATATAATACGAACACGGAAATAAGATTCGAGTTTTATTTTCAATAAAGTAAACAATGATAGAGGTAGCTAGGCGCCAGCGCGGGTCTCATTCTTTTTCAAACCTTATAATATTATATCGATGTGCACTTTGGGTTATTATCGTTTTCAAATACAGTTTTCAATTACCGTATAACTTCGATTTTACGTTTCAAATGAATTGTGTGTAGGCGCTTAATTATTATTGCAACCATGCATTGCATGGTTAATACAGTAGAACCTCCGAACCCTCTCATAAGTCATAAATGGCAGTTCCAGAACCAGAACCTTGATTGGATTAGGATTTGCTCAAAAAATGGTTAAAAACTACGCTAAAGCATTAAAGCGTCATTATTTATAATTTAAAAAACAAGGGAAAATAGTATGGAGTAGATGAATAATAAATTAAATAATGTTAATATATGTGCATATGATTAATATTATTATTGGGTTTACATGCAAACTCCGTATTAACATGCGGTCTTGATCAGTAAATGTAATACCAGGGTTCTGAAGTATTTTAATAAACTACCCATGCAGTGCATTTCTATAATTTTTTTGGTCAAAGCTGTTGAACTATACAATAATTATTGAATAATTATGAATAAGAAATTAAAAACCATAAATTCAGATAATTAAGGCTGCCTTTTTTAATAGAACTACAGTATATTATTTGTTAAAAATTATTGTTGATCGACAGGCGGACGCTGCGGTACTTTGAAATGTTGGTGCGCTAATTTTAGAATTTCTGACTCTACCTATACTACGCGAATATCTCATTTCATAAAAACGTATTGATTTAATTTAATTTTTTTTTTTTGCAGAGAAGCCATGCACAGCTGCTAGAAATCGAGCACGACTGAGTACATCTGTTGGTAAGTTCAAACTCGAAATGACAGCCACTATGATTAAATTAATTTATATCATATTATCGCTGCGCGCTGTACATTCTGTAATATAGCTTCTGGTGTATACCATTACCGTATTAATAATTTCGATAATCATTTTTTTAAAGGTTCATATACACCAGATTGTGACGAGTCTGGCTACTACAAGAAAAGTCAATGCCATTCATCGATTGGCTCGTGTTGGTGCGTGGATAAAAACGGCGTGGAAACTCCTAATACCAGAGTTCGAGGAAAACCTGACTGTGGTATTTATAGTTATTGAGGGAGCATTTAATTAGTTGCATAAAATTGTTTGTTGAATGTTTCGAGTATTTCGTTACGCATGCATTTGACAATGCAATGCATATTTTGGATTAAAAATATTGCAATATTACTGGTGCTATAATTACAGTATTTTAAAACAATTAATAGAAATAATAATTATGCAGATTATTGCTCGAAACATATTTCAAAAGCTGGTTGTTTTTTTAGGAACGTGTTATCTAAGCATAGCTTTTTTTGTTGTTGTTGTTTTAGATACAAATGGCAGCCAAGCGGAACGTGAAAGTAACTTCGAAAACGGCGACGAGGAAGGTGATAACGAAGGTGGAGATGACGAAGATGACGGTGAAGGAGCAAATGTGGAAGGGTCAGCATATAGACCGATTGACTTATGAATCCTCCAAAGCAGATCGCCGCGTTCATTTCACCCGAAGGCGGTAGATTAGATTTAAAAATCAGAGCAGCAACAAAATAAATCAGAACAACAACAGAAACGAACTTTTATTACATAAATTAATTTGTCGTTTAGGAGTTCTAAATACCTTATGATAGGGTAAACATCTTTATAGCTTGGCATATGAATGAATATGTGAAAAGTGTTAAACGTTTCAAGTTTAGGTATATCTCATTTTTGCACGTGCTTATAACGAACTATCGAATGCTACGCCTAACACTTCATTGCCATTTTTATCGACTTTTTCAATGTTTTTAAAAAATACTCAGAAGCCAGCAGCTACATTTATTGTTTGATTAATATTTTTTATGTTTTTAAAGAGATTTTTTTTTGTTAGAAAATTGTTGATGCATAATACTTATTTATTTCTTGATAATTATTATTAAAAAAAAAAAAAATAGAAATTAAAAGGCGATGGAATGATTGGCACATTCAGTAGCATATTATAACTCTCTTTGCACAGTATTTATAAACATAGGCTTACTTTATAAGCGTTACGCTTTTAATTTAGCATTTTATTATTAATTAAGTCCTAGTCATTTGAGGAGTTAGGCAACTCAGGGGGTTCCACATATTCCACCCAAGCGTATTATTTATTTAAAAATTTACACAAAGTACTATTAACTAGACGTTAATAATTTTTATTTACCGGTTCAAATGTTATTATTGTTTTATATATATATAAAAAAAGAAACTCGCATTTTTTAACGAATTTTTAGAAGCAATTCAAAAGCGGATCTGTTTACGAAAACTTTTATTTTTTAAAAAAATTCATTTAAAAACTTTTTAGTTAATGATTTTAATTTGTAACACTAATATTATGGTATTATTATTAATTTGAGTATACATTTATAATTTGTTGACGAAAAAAATTATTTCCTGCTTTTAAATTTATTTATTGTTTTGATATTTTATATTTCCAACGAATACTCAAATATGTACATGTATTATTAGGATTTTGAATAACTTCAGAACCAAGATTATTTTTTGTCAAATGCCTGATTGATTGTGTAATTTTTTTTTACTTAATTTTGATTTTAAAAAAATAATAATTTGGTTTTACCATCAAAGGTCATTTGAATACTCATATAACGTCACATTCCATTTATTAATTATTATAAGCTTAGATTTATTAAAAGTATATCAACTGTACAGCATGATTAATTTGAATCGTTCTTTTTTTTAAACTCTTGGTCAAAAGTACTGTTTGCAAATGAGTTTTTTTTTTCTTTTCTTTTTAATATAGATATTTTGCACGAACTAGCAGTGCACTTTGATTGCGAACATTGTTTGCCTTCTGTACGGTGTAATATTTGTGCGCGTTTTGTTTCTCGAAACACACTGTATAGTGGCGTACTATTTTCAACAACTCGCAACGAACGTAAACAATTCTTAAATTGTTAGAATTTGTAAATTGGATATTTAATAATATTAGTGATGTTTATCTTTAAAAGTCTGTTTATATAATTATGACTGCGATATAATAATTATAACTTCTATAACTATTATTTCTGTTGTACAGGTACGTAGAATTGGTCAGAATTACATAGTAGAAATAAGTTTTGCGAAATTAAGACCAAAATATTGCAAGTATAATGAGCCTTTATAATAAACCACTTCATTCTAATTTGTTGCGTAAGACCAGTATGAATTTCATTTTTTTTTTTACAAATATTTTAATAATTTATTTTAGATGCAAAAACCGAAGAAATTTAAGTGATCGCGAAAAGGAATTAATATTGCAAATTTTTCCTTGAATTTTTTGAGTCGTGATATTTCATCGAACTCCGATCAACTGCACGTTTTTTCATTAGCGCTAAATGGACAACGAAAACGGAAATATGTGTAAAACCACCGACAGTCTCAACTTTTAACTACGGCATTCAAATAATTTTAGATAATTATGAAGTTTGCGGCTAATCTTCTTTGCTCGCTCTACGCATAAATTCTGCTTACTACAGCAATTTAAATGATACTGCTAAAAATAAAATAATACCGGTAATTATAGATTTCTAATAACTATCTAACAAAATATTACATTTAAATACACTAGGCCTACTATATAAATACAATAGCCAGCAAACCTAAAATCAATTTCCAATTTATATGCACTTTCCCCGCCCCAACATTTAAGCAAGTCTATTGTAATAATTTCAAATCGGGTTTGTCCAGATCCACTGTGTTATTCTGAAAGAGGAGGGCGGAATATAACGGATAAAATATTGTGCATATAATTTATAATTGGAAACCATCTTCAAACTTTTGAAGAAGCTTTTTTTTTTTTTATTTATTTACTTAAATTTAAAAACAAAATTTCAATGTCAATAGTCTTTCTGGTAACTGCTATTATTATTATTTGATGAAATGGGAAGGAGTGTCTACCATGCAGCCATTAATTACAGTAATTTTGAACAAATAAAAAAAAAAAAAAAAAAACCAAAAAAGAAAAACATTAGAAATCTTTTTTTGTTGTTGTTGTTGTAATTACAGTATTTATAAACAAACCATAAAACAAAAAAAATACATGTAATTCAAAAAATGTAAAATTTAATTACAGTAATTTCTTTTGATAATGATTTAAACGTTTTAAATTACCGGTATTCAATTCTTTAATATTATTTAAAAGAGACGTATTATCATAAGCTTCTCTACCAAATTAATTTTTACAAATTAAATAATATTATCATGCTAAATATTGAAATATTAGGCCATTATTGTCAGACATGGCCGTAGCGGGAGTTATTGTCGTGAACATTTTGTCGTTAATCCTCTTGCCGTGCAACCGTCGCCAGCGCATCAGCTGATTCTGCATCGCAGCGACCTCCAGCGGCAGGTCGAGAAATCGGCGAGAAGTAAGCGGAAGGAAGGCGTGGCAAATCCGCTCCCGCGTTCAAATTGCTTGTCCGAGTCGGAGCTAGTGAAGTAGCCCGGAATTTCCAGCGGAGTCGAGTTAGGCATTTTGTACGGGGACGTGTAGCTAGGAGCGTGCGTTGGGCGTGAAGCGGACGGCGGCTGCAGTGCCAGCCTGGTTTTATTATTTTCTTTTTTTTGTTCTTTGGTGAGTGCGTGAGCTGACATAACATGGCTGCAGCGGGCTACTGCCGATGTCGGTCGTTAACTTACGGCATATTGGAAGGTTACAGGATTATCCTCGACGGCAAAACCTTTAACCGTGAGGTAAGCTCAATATTATTTATGTCAACAATTTATCCGCACTATAATTATTTTTAACGCGTAAACCGACAGAACCCAGAACCAAAAAAAAAAAAATTGTTAAAACAAAAGAGTGGTAATTGACACGTTGTTTTTTTTTATTTTCTAAAAAAAAAAGCCACGCTCATTGCATCGATCAATTAAACATTAGTGTAATTATGTATGAGCTCGCTATAAAAAAGAATGGGAGGAAGTTGGTGTTTTTTTGCGTCATTTTTAAGTGAAATGTTTTCACACTGATTGACAATTAATTAATTTTATTTTTTTAAAAAACTATTTTTTTTGTGTGAGCGATTCGTTCGTTATTATATCGAACCGCGTGGTGATTTGCTTCTTCGCTTAAGTCATCGATAAATTAAGAGAGGAAAAGAAAAGTTTTGTCTTTGAATTTAAAAAGCTGATGAAGGTCAGAGTTTAGAAAGAAACAACTTTTAGTATTTTTGTTGAGAAAACGATATTTGAAGGTCAACCCAACTATAAAAAAAAAAAAATTTATGTTCGGCGAGACTGCAGACCCAAATATTTCCCTCTTTATGGAAGCTAATGGTGTTGAACGAGTTCGCCCACCGCAACACGGTCCAGGTCGATTTTCAAGGATAAAAAAAATATATACGAGTCATACATCGTAACATATTAATAATGTATACCGTGTACGTTTTGTTTTTTTATCTCGACACTCTAGTATTGATTAAAAATATTGGAGATAATTAAACTTCGACGAATTGTTTGACAAATATTTGCGGTTCTTATGCTGTAATAGAAAATAATCGAGCTAGCTCGGGTATCGGTTATTTTGATCTGGCTCAACGATCCGGTTCACTTTTTGAAATGAGATCTCCCAGCTGCAGCAGCTGCTGTTTCATTCATTTTATTCTCTCTATTCAAATTTTGATTGAGAATTATTTATTAATAATAAATGCGGTATGATATCGAGGTAGTTTTCCTGAAACACTCGATAACTTTTACGGTTTTTTTTTTTTTTTTTACGTGCGTAATTTTTATTTTTAATAATTATTATGAAATGTAGACAGTAGAGGCGTAAACGTTAACGAGAGTCGGTGTAGGCGGAATGTTATTTTCAGAGTGGAAGCCAAGACCTATTTTCAATGATCGACGACGGATCTCTTGACTTTTTCTCAGATTTTAAGCTAAAAATAAACGATTAAAAATAAATTTTTGGCTCAACCGGCAAAATCTAGTTATCACTTTTAAGAAAATTTCGATTTTATAGAAAATTCAGATTTGGTATAAAAATTTGAAAGATTCGAATATTACAGCAAAACATTGATAATAATTCTAACTACATGTAGGCCTACATGAAAGAGCAAAATTCTTCGAGTAAGAAAATTTTTGAATTAACGAGGTTTCGATTTAGCAAGTTAAATTCAAAAAAAAAATTAATTTTATATTGAAGTTTAAAATTAATGAGGCTTTTTCTGTTAAAAATTTTAATTTAAGAAACCCAGCCTTATCAAAAATATTTTGAATTTCAAGTATTGCATATTGTTTTTTATTTTAATTATTGAAGTTGATGTCTGAGCGGGAAGAAATGGACTAAATATTCACATTAATAAATTAATACTAAGCGCAAGTTGCTGCAAGGTGCCATAAACTGATCCAGGTACTGCATCGCTTTTCTTTTTTATTATTATTATTGTAAAAAAAAAAAAATATCTGGTAGGTGCAATGAAAACATACCTTGACTAGTGGAAAGTTACTTTTTTTTTTTATTTTTTATTCAGAGTATTTGATTTTAAAAATGTATAGTTTTATAGGTAGCTTTCAAAGTGTTTCGGCATCGGCCTGATTTTTGCACGATAACTAAAATGTATTTTCCCCTTAGAGTTAGATCGTACTGTATGTAGCCTACGATATTTAATATTTAATGTAGGCCTAACGGCAAGTTTTTTTTTTTTTTTAATAATGGAGTTCTATATTTTTTTTACTTATTTAGGTTAGAAACGAAGCTTGTGAATAAGTACTTTGTAATAAAAAAAATTATCTGTTAGAAATTATTTAACTAGCACGCAAAAAAAAATGTAGATAAAGTTTTAACATGGATGTTGTGGTTGGTTATGCAATGGCGAATTAACCGGTCTAAGTGAGTTGAAGTTAAAATAATCAGATAATTTACCGAGGTTACGCGTAATAATTATCTGATTTAACTGTATAATCAGTGGAAGGGAATTGATGTACAGTACATGTACGACGCATTGTTTACAAACCGCACACGCAAACCCACTTCTAGTTAAAAAAAAAAATATATATATGGGAGTGTGGAGCTTAGATGGTTGACGCTTGCATAATTACACTGTACACATGGATGTCTTCATCCAGATTAAGTGTTTTGAATAACGAAATCAAAACCTTAAGTTTATTGTTTTAGTAGCAGTCGCATAGATTGGTCGCATGTTTAACTGAGTAAAACGTGTAAAAACAAGGGTTTAAATAGAACTAGATGAGTGGTTGGCAACAGAATGCAACAAAGTTAAATTGTCGCGATTACAATACATCTTTCTATTCGTTTATTTTTCCATTGTATTTTCCGAGAAAACTGCGATAAAGATTACAGAGCTATTTATTGCGGCTACAACAGGAAGTTTGTAGTGAAAAGCACTTATTAAATAAAAATAAACATAGTACCATAAATAATGTTTTAGCCGATAAGGAAGTGAATTTCAATTAATAGCGGAATATTTATTAATATTTTCGCAGCTAAATTATAGGATGTTGCTCATATTATTTTAGTACCGGTACCAATTAATTTTAACACCAATTGAAATGAATTATTGTTAAAATTCAGTGTTGAGTTGGAGTCTTCAGTTTTCAACTGGAGTTCAACTTTTCCTGAAATTTATATATCTATTTTCTGAATAAAGTAAAATTTCTTTTAATAATGATAACAATATTTTATCTATTGTGGACTTAACTACAAACAGTCGGATTACGGTAATACTATTTGTAAAGAGCAAATATATACTAGTAGTGTACATAGTAAATAAGAATAGAAATGTAGACTACATTACAGTATCGAAGAAAATCCAATGCGAAATTGTGGTACAAATACATGTAACTTAAAATAATAATTATGAGAGTAGAGCCGCCATAATCCGATTCTCTTTAATTCGAGCTACATTTCAGTATTTTTTTGTAGGAGCTATAACAACCCAATTAATTAAATTTATTGCATGCTATTAGGAATTTGGTGGTTGGGATTTTTTTCTTCATTCTTACGCTAAAATTCACTTCTTATATTGTCTGAGTTTGGAAGTTTTAACGACATAAGAACTAGGAAAAAAGCTATTTTCTTAATAAAACTTTTATTTTGTAAATTTATATTGAGTTTTACATAACGTTGTATTAATCCGAATTTTTCTTTAATCCGAGACGGATTACGGAGGTTCTACTGTACAGATTACTTAGTTTATTCGACTGGTTAATTGGTGAGTACGTGGTTGATTTGCGCAGTAGTCGACTTAAAATTTTGAATTTAATATTCATTTTTATAGGTTAAAAAAAAATGTTGCTTTTTTATTTTGATCTGGCAATAATTATGTTAATTAACGTTAATTCGTATTTGAGCATATTGATAATTTCCGTTTTCATTAATTTTTTATTTATGCTTTCAAATTGCTCGAAAAATAATTATTGGCACCGGGAATTATTGTAAAGCAAAAACCTAAACTGTGTGTTTACATTGGCATTTCATTGTTAATAATCTTATCTAATCGTAATTCGGTGTCGCATAAGTTATCGATTCCGACCCATGGAACAATGAATTATTAATGATGATGAAAGGTGCTTATCTTTAACGCAAGCTTCAAGTTGGTTGCTAATTTTTGCTCCTCACTGCTGATCCTCCATCTTCTGTTCTTTATGGATAGGGTAGGCGTACCGGTAGGTGTGTAGGGTGCGCGGCGCATGAATGAGCGAGGGAGATGCGTATGTTTACATTGCGATCGATCTCGGTGACGTCATTGACGCGTTTTTTGCCGTTGGTGGTGGCGGCGGCGGCATACGGAACATCTGGATCCGTAGCGCATATTAATAGAGAAATAAAAAGCAAAATAGTGTATATAAAAAAGTGCATAATCCCCTAGCCGTTTCCCTAACAAGTCGAGCGAAACAAATGCGTTTGCTAACATTTTTTTTTATTATTATTATTAATTATTTATTAATATTTTATTATGCAAATGATATTGAAAACGCTATTTTGTCTGTATTTTTTTATTGCACTTCCCTCGTTTTCTCATTAGAGTTTTGGTAACACAAAAAAAATGAGCACGTTAACGCAAACGTACGAAAATTTAATTCAGCTAAAACCAAACCCGGACAAGTCAAAGAAATATAATATTACTACCCAGTATAAGTGTTTATTTTATTACAATTAAATTCCATTAACAGCTTCCGGGCACAACATACGGTAATAGATTTTTTACGTTTCACGCCGCACGTTAAATTTTGCACAGCAACTCTTTTGTGTCACACGCTCGTTTGTCGATGCGTATAAGAACGTGGAAATATACTGTAGCAGGGTCTCCGAGGCCTCTAGGCTCAAGGTAAGGGAGAGTGCCGTTTGCACGGAATGTTGGAATTGCTGTGGGGAGTCGTTATGAAAATGTAATGGAGTCGATTTTTGTGCTGGTATTTACTGTATATAGGGTATACTGTAGTTGGTTTGCATTATGGTTTGAACGAAAAACTCGCAGCACTCAGTATGGAATTAGTGAATAGGGGGAGGAGGGAAATGATTAATAGCGTATTTATTTTTTAATGTGTAATTGAATCAACTTATTGTTTTCAATTATGTATGTTGTATAGAATAGCAGAGTGAGCGACTCTATGTAGCCTATTGGTGTTGTGGATGTGCATAAAATATTAGTTTTTTTTGTTGTCTGCTAATGTTGTCTGAAATTATTCTAAAAAAATTGGATTTTTTTTTTTTGGACACAGACGGATAGAAAATGTTCCATTTGTTTTCTCGTGTTTTTTTATATACCGTGAATATTTGTACGAAATAGCTCGTTTTAAGGACATTTTTTTAAAAGAAAGCTGGAGAAGCAGTATTGATTTTTATTATTATCATTCTTGTTAGTCATTTACAGTAAGACTCCGCTGAACGCTGGGGATACGTTTCAATAAGAGTCAGCGTTAAAAGTAACCGCGCGCGTGCGATTTCTCGGTATCTTAATACATGTAGCCTACAATTGCGCGTAATACTGAAACCGCGTTAAACGAGATTTTTACTGTGCAGTATTATTGTTTTATTTGCAGTTATACTGCGAATATTATTAAATTTGTTTTATAATTTTTTTACTAAAACCAAATCATCAAACGACGATAACAAAATATTGCAGGATATCGCACATTTTGTCGGGAGAAAATTATGTTAATTGCTGATTGTGTTAACTCGCGTGCCTCTCTTGTTGTCGTTGAACGCTATGAAAGGAAAATAAATAATAAATTATTAAATTATTTAGTGATTATCCGCGTTACTATGGGAAATAATTACTTGCTGACTTCCCAGAATAACCGTTTTTATTTGAAGAGGTTTTTTGTGCCTTGTTTGCTGGACGAGAAAACCAGCGTGAAAACTTTGCTGAACTGATATTCAGCCACATTTTGTCGCTAGCAATTATTCAATTATTTGCGCAAACATTTGTCCTATAATGCTTGATTCTCATGATGATTTTTCCGAGCGAGTATATACCGGTAGTTATCGTTCTCAGAACAGTATACTGTATATGTAATTAGATTTTAGTTCCGCCCATGTTTACACTTTAAAATTGTCCTGAGAACCAGGCATTAGTAATGCTGAAGGTTTAAGTTTTAGCGGTCAGCCAAAGCTGCAGCAAATAATGCCAGTATTAAAATTTGACCCGGTCTAAGGTTATATACTGTACTGACAAGAAAGAATGGTCTTAATAAAGAGTTTACGCAGCAACTCCCTTGAAACACTTTGTTAAATATTATGTGATGCCATTTGTTAACCTTTTTGAAGCAAAATTACAAAGTGTTTCTGCCTTTTCATATTGTTGATAAAAGATGTTTTGATTAAGTTAGGCGTCTTTTGACTTCATTGCCGCTACAAAAAGCTAACAATGAAGGGTTTTAAGAGAGGCACTGCGCAAACTCTTTAATATTTGAGTACGTGAAAAAGCAAATCTAACTGCAAAAACTTTAAAAAACTATTTTTTAACATTAAATTAATTGTTCTACGAGCATTCTGTGTTCAAAATCTCCTCCTTCGCCTTCAAGACAAGCGGCAAAACGTTCTGTTCCCACTCACTATGCGCGACATTGATTTTGATACTGTATTTTCGCACTTCTTCAAGATCCCACATTTAATATAGACGGTTTACAAAATACTGTATGGGGTGTAATGGAAGAACAGGTTTTCATGTGCGAGTACAAGACAAAAATATGGGACATTCAGATTTCAGAAGGCAGGAACAATTTAGATTAAACTGGAATTGATGCAGTGAGTGGGTCTTTATTATTTTATTTTATTGCGTCGAAGATACGACAAATTTGGTGACCCAAAGGTGGGAGCCTAGAAAGGTCGTCCCCGCAGCAATGCGAAATGAGGCTAATGCAATCCCTGATTCTTGAGACCGAAGGAGAATATTTTAAACACAAAATTTAACAATTAAATGTTAAAAAGTCTTTAAAGCAAAGTTTTTCTATGTGACATTGAAATATTAAAAATTATTAAAAGAAATTAACACTAATTTAGTTGGATTTGCTTTTTTTTTTTATTTACAACGGTACATAAAATACCCTATGTTGCTATGATCGAGACCCATCAGTCAATATTTGTTATTGTTTTTGCACGTAAAAATAAATATCTCAAGATTACTAGCAATTTTATTTAGACTTTTTTTTTTTGTTATCTAGTGTGATGGTTTTGTTTGTCTGTTTCTAGGTGATTTGTGTTGCAGTTGTCTACCGCGAAGCAGATAATTTAATTCGATTAAAGTAGCTAGCTATATTTGTGTCGAGCCTTATTTCCCTTAGCGAATGTAGATATGAATTTGTTTCGTAATTTTTCTGATCGTAAAAGTGTTTAGGATGAAATAAGAAATAGGGCACGTGCTGATTTAAATTTTAATAAGATTAAAATATTTTGCAATGTTCTTGGGAATGGAATGACTGCGGTTGCAGAAACGAAATTTTGTTTGCTTTTATAGAAATGCCTTCAATTATGTATAGCCTAAGGTTTGCCGCTGCTTCCGGTATCGCGTACTGCGGCGCCTTATAAGATGAAGTTTCTCTAAATTTAAAAAAAGGCATTTCTTTTCGTAGATTTAAAGGTGTAGGATTACAGTAGGTAAACTGTATCCTGAAACATTTTACATCGCTATTTTTTCTATTTACGAAAATAAACCGTCGATTTGCGAGCGACATTTTCTTATTGATGGCTGCAAAACTAATAATTTAAATTTAATTTAATTTTTGATTGCAATATTTTTTAAACATTTTTACGAAATTGGAAGCGTAAAACGTAAATCTTAAAAAAGCTACATAAAGTACCCGGATTTTTTTAAAAAAATATTTATACTGTGATTTATGTAAAAGCTTCCGTACTTTAATATTTTACTGCATTTTTTTTTTTTTTTTTTTTTTGTGAGTAGTGTAGTGATTTGTAGCACCCCCCAATCAGATTGCAGGGATTTTGTGTGGGAGGCGTTTTCGACCAAT